>CABHPQ010171350.1:0-24426 GCA_902168405.1 Peromyscus aztecus | reverse complement strand
GTGTGTGTGTGTGTGTGTGTGTGTGTGTGTGTGTGTGTGTGTGTGTGTAGCATGCATTTAGGCGCAGGTGCCCTCAGAAGTCAGAGGTGTCAGATAACCTTGGAGCTGGAGTTGTAAACGGTTGTGAGCCACTTTTACGGGTGCTGGGAGTCGATCTCTGACCCTCTGCCAGAACACTGTTTCTTAGCTACTGTGCCGTCTCTGCAGTCCCTTTTCTAGTTTAGTTGTTTGTTTGCTTGTTTTTGTTTTTGTAAACCTGTAGTTTCGTAACAACATGCAAGGAGAAATAAAGAAGTTAATAGTAAAGTGTTTTAACAGCTAGTGACCTGGTAATAAAAGTGACTCCATTTTCTGTTCAAGAAATGAAGGACATGGGGGGCGGTGGTGGTGCACACCTTTAATCCCAGCACTCAGGAGGCAGAGGCAGGCGCATCTCTGAGTTCGAAGCCAGCCTGGTCTACAGAGTGAGTTCCAGGATAGGCACCAAAAACTACACAGAGAAACCCTGTCTTGGAAAAAAATATATATATACGTGTGTGTGTGTGTGTGTGTGTGTGTGTGTGTGTGTGTGTGTGTGTACACACACAACCAGAAGTTTAGTCATTTCTTTCTAGAAGGTAGAAAAATATATTATGTAAGAGTGGCAGGGAGAGATGCTGGTTTTCTTCAGCTACTATTGGGAGGGATAATTAATTCGGAAAAAAAGATAAATGGCTTTCCACTTTCTTCACTAAACATGTAGCCCTCTATTTGTTCTCCTGTTCTCCCTCCCCTCTCTCTCATTGACCTCAGCAGCCCTTTTATTCACTGAGGCATGACAGATAAAAGCCCATGTCTCTTCTTTTGGCATACCATCCCTTCCCTTCTTTTAGCTTACTCTGTATGTTTTTGTTTGCAGCTCTGTGGCTGTCCACTCTATTGGAAAGCCCCCATGTTCAGGGCTGCAGGAGGAGAGAAGACTGGATTTGTGACAGCACAGTCATTCATTACCATGTGGAAAAAGTAAGTATGTGAGCAGTCCTTCTGAGACTAGCAAAGAATTGTGTGGTCCTTAGAAAGGCATTTCTCTTATTAGTTTATTTTCCTTGTTCAATAAGGAAAATTCTATGATTCATTACCATTTATACCCACAAGTTCTTTGCCACAAACCTTAGTCTTTTTTTACCTTTAAATAATGCCGGGTGTGGTAACACATTCCTTTAATCTCAGCACTAGGCAGGCAGAGGCAAACAGATCTGCGAGTTTGAAGCCAGCCTTGTCTACATAGCTAGTTCTAAGCTAGCCAGGGCTACCTAGTAAGATCCTATCTCCAAAAAGGTGGAGGGAGAGGGGACTAGAGAGATAGCTCAGCTGTTAAGAGCACTGGCTGCTCCTTTAGATGACCTTGGTTTGATTCCCAGCACCCACATGGTGACTCATAGCAATCTGTATTCCAGTTCCTGGGGATCCAAAGCCCTTTTCTGGCCACCTCAGGCACTAGGCATGCATATGGTACATACAGACAAAACCCCCATACACATCATTTTTTTAAATTTATAATTTTGCATCTTTAAACAGTAAAGCAAATTTGCAAAAAAAATACTTTTTAAGTAACCTCTGATTTGACAGTTTCTTTCTTGGTTTTAACATCTAAAACTAGAGACTCGGGATTTGAATCCAAAAGTGATGATAAAAAGTAACTAAAGATTCTCCTTTAAGGGCCGAACTGTGTGTGTCACAAGAAAAACACATCTGCAGGCTGGAGAGGTGGTTCTGTGGGTAAGAATGCAAATATGAGAACTTGAGTTCAAATCTCAGCACCTACATAAAAAGCCAGGCGTAGCTGTATGTACCTGTAACCCAAACATTGTGGGATACAGGCAGATCCCAGGAGCTCATTGACTGTTCAGCCTTGCGGAAGCTTAAAGCTTTGGGTTCAGTGACAGACTCTGTTTTAAAGAAATAAAGTGAAGAGGTAAAGACATAGAAAAGTATTGTCCTCTAGCCACCACAGCACACATGCACTTGTACCTGCACATCCCTATGAATGTACCATTCACACGTACACACACACACACACACACACACCAGAATAAAATTAGAAAAATATAGTTACAGTCTTAAATAATCCAATGGAAAATTATATCTGGTTGATTTATCAAAATCACTAAATTCTTACAGATTTTAATCATCACTTTTTTGAGAGCTCTAGTTAAGGAGAAAAAGACTAGATTACTTATGAAATATTCTTGACTTTTAAAATTCTGATAAATTATCTCAAATTCAAGCCCAACTTTCCTTTAAATCCCTTCCTTGGATGCTATTAGATATTGTTTTGTTTTATGGCAAGGTATCATGTAGCCCAGGCTGGGCTCACTAGGTAACCAGTAATGACTTAGACCTTCTGACTTTGCTGCTTCCGTTTCCCAAATTCTGGGATTATGCGGTGCTGGGGACTAAACCCAAGGCTTTGTGCATGCTAGGCAAACACTGTACCAACAGAGCTATGTTCTATAGCCCCTAGGTGATATTCCTTAAATCACTAACATTTAGGACAGTGGTTCTCCTAATGCTTCTCCAACCTTCCTGATGCTGTGACCCTTTAATACAGTTCCTCATGTTGTGGTGACCCCCCCAACCATGAAATTATTTCATTGTTACTTCATAACTGTAATTTTGCTGCTGTTAAACTTGGAACTGTTAAATCACAGATTGAAAACTACTGATTTAGGAGAAAATCAGGGCCAGTGTCTTAGTTAGGGTTTCTATTGCTGCAATGAAACATCATGACCAAAAAGCAAGTAGGGGAGGAAAGGGTTTATTTGGCTTATACTTCCATATTCCTGTTCATCATTGAAAGAAGTTAGGACATGAATTCAAACAGGGCAGGAACCTGGAGGCAGGAGCTGATGCAGAGACCATGGTGGAGAGCTTCTTACTGGTGTGCTTTCCATGGCTTGCTCAGCCTGCTTTCTTACAGAACCCAGGACAACCTCTAGGGGTGGCCCCACCACAGCTGGATCTTATGGAGGCATCTTCTCCATTGAGGTTCCCTCCTTTCAGATGACTCCAGTGTGTGTGTGAAGTTGACAGAAGACTAGCCAGCACAGCCAGGCTTCCCTTTTAACTGATAACCCTTCTTTATATATGTCCTCACCCTTTCTGGCCTAAATACCCTTCCTCCTAGTAAAATGGAAATGCTATCCACTTACTATTTAAAATATACACATAATATCAGCAGAATTAAACTTAGAGGTTCCTTCTAATCTCTTCATATTACCTGTGGTGGTTTGAAAGAAAATGCCCCCCAAAGGGAGTGGCACTATTGAGAGGTGTGGCCTTATTGGAGTAGGTGTGTTCTTGTTGGCAGAAGTGTGTCATTGTGGAGGTGGGTTTTGAGGTCTCATATATGCTAAAGCCACTCCCAGCATCTCAGACCACTTCCTTTTGCCTGTGGGATCAAAATGTAGCTCCTTTGCCACCCTCAACTCCTTCTCCAGGATGTCTGCCTGCATGTTCCACCATGATAATAATGGATTAAACCTCTGAAACTGTAAGCCACCCAATTAAATGCTTTCCTTTATAAGAGTTGCCGTGGTCTTGGTGTCTCTTCACAACAATAGAACCCTAAGTCACTACCCAAAGGCTCTTAGTTGTGCATTGTTTGAAAACAAAATGAGTGATTAGTAAATGCATTCCTAGTTTTAAAAATCTAACAGTAAATCACATTCTTTATTCATTATATGAGGACTAAAGTGGTAAGGGTGTGTAAGACACTACCAGTTAGTAAACTTCTTTAAAGAACTACACCCAAGCCAGAGGTTACTTTTTCTTCATGTTGTCCCAGTGGGGTTTAGCCATTGTGTTCCTGGAATGATTGAGTTGTCCAGATACCAAGGAATATAAGAGCCCTAGAAGAATCTCCACCATCTGGATGATACTACAAAGTCACTGGCCAACTTCTCCTATAGCAGAAAAAATAGCCTGATAAAATGTAAGGACTATCCCTTTTTAAATGTGTATATATAAGTAGAGGTAAAAGTAAGAGAAGCTAGAAATAGCATACAGAAAGAAAAAAGGGTGGAAAAGTACTAATGAGCAAGCCTAAACTAACAGAGGGAAAAAGCATGTGTCCTTAGGTGTTTTTTTTATTACTATTAAAAAATATTTTGAGAATTTCATACACAAATACTATATTTATATCATTTCTATCCCTCCTCTGTGGGAGACGGCTCCCACTCCCCCATCCCAGGGTACTCTTGAGGAGAGTGAAATGAGAAATATTTAGATAGAAGGATAGAGGGGAGAGAAACAGAAACACAGGAAAGCCTTGGGAGGGCCTGGATCCTCATCCACTGGCCCCTTCTGTCTCTTCTAAAGGGCTATTTATAGGAATGCCAAGGGGTAAAGCAAAGACCTTCCCCTAGCTCAGCCAAATGTAGACCCTTCCAGTCACCTAGTAACCATGTACATAGTCAAGCAGTCCTCTAATGCAGCCCTGCATTAGAGCTCAGATCTTACTAGGAAACCTTTGTAGGCCTCCACAATTCTACCTTGTAGATATAATAAAGAGCCCCCCAGACCCCTCAGATAGACTGTGCCTGTCTTAGGTCATTCTTCTTGAATAATCTTCCTTACCCATCATGTAGATATACTTTCCATCAAGCATACTCTCGCTTAGGTTGGAAGCTATCAAGATGAAAGTTGCCCAACTTTGACTACCAGCCTCTGGCAGGAGAGGATACAGAGCTTAACTCAGCTTTGGCCCAGGTTCCTACTAAGAGCTTGCAAACATCCACAGCAATCTCCATAGCTGCCACACCTCCCAATATAGGAGTAGAGGATAATAAAGATGGAATATTCTTTTTGGAATGAGTCTAAGGTGATTACAGCAGTCTCAGCTGCACCAAGCCCTTTTCTAAATCAAAACTCTCTCCTAACAAATGTTCAATAAAATTTTAAAGAGACTATTTTGATTTCCAGGAGAAAGCAGTCATTTCAAATCACTTCAAAGTATCCACTCAAGTAAACAAAAACTCATGCTAATTATAAAAACACTTTTAGCTATTTAAGAAGTTCATATATACACGTGTTCTTACCATACCAGTAGAATTTCTGTACAAACTAACTCAATTGTAGGAGGCCTACTCCTTTCTGAACAGAAACAGAAAGAGTGGAAACTACTAGGAAGAAGACAGAAAAGCTCCCCTTCACTTAAGTTTTACAGGAGTCACTGAGATCATAAAATTATATTTTGGTGGCCGGGCGTTGGTGGCGCACGCCTTTAATCCCAGCACTCGGGAGGCAGAGCCAGGCGGATCTCTGTGAGTTCAAGGCCAGCCTGGGCTACCAAGTGAGTTCCAGGAAAGGCACAAAGCTACACAGAGAAACCTTGTCTTGAAAAAACCAAAAAAAAAAAATTATATTTTGGGCTATCATAAAAAGTGTTCAAATATATCTGAAGATAAAACATATTCCTTTGAAAATTAATGTTACCTAGACATAGATGGAGTAATAAAAACAATTTACACTTACATTCAATATTTACACCTTTTACAAACTTGTATTCAAAAGGAAACTCTTTAGAACTATTTTACAAACTTTAGCACATATCTAGAAGAGATTTCTTAACTATTTACCAAACTTATATTCAAAAGGAAGCTCTATAGAACTGTTTTACAAACATATTTAAAAGGAAACTATTAGCAACCATCTAGAAGAGATTTCTTAACTGAAATATTACATTTTCTTTTAACAAGACAAAGTATGCAAATCATTTCTAAAGTTCGGAGTTTATATCAGCTTTGATATTAATCTGAAAGTTTTCTTGAGATTTTGAAGTCAGAGCCTAATTTATCAGTGGCTCTAAGCTTGACTAAGGGTAAAATTCCCTCTTCTTAATTTTTTAAAGCTGCTTTTTAAGATTATCTTGAGCATTTCAATGATAACAATGTTTCTCTCTTGCTTTTCAAGCAAAACTTAAGGTTTTTACTTTTTTTATTGGTCTGTAAGTGTTTTCTATACTTAAAGCAATTTCCCAGTGTATGGACTGCTTTCTCTTGTTTTCCTAAGGGTTCAAAATGACTTGAGAAGCGTCATTAGCATCTTACTTGCCTCCTGACAGGCATCACCTGTTTCTCATTTTCAGGTGGTAAGACTAACAAGGCTTGTGGAAAAAGTGGCATTTTTAACTCCTTAAGCTGTTTAAAATGAATTAAAACATGCACTTGCTCAATAATTCCCTTGGGTGTCTTGCTACTCTGCTACAAGGAACGAAAGCTTCTGTCTCAGACTGTCTCCGTTTTCTTCCGGGCCTGCTTGCCTATGCTGCCTCACTTTTACAAACTACATTTCCCAAGTTGCCTTTCTCTATAGCATGGCACTATTACAAACTACATTACAGACTACATTTTCCAAGCTGCCTTTCCCTATATCATCACGCTGCTATGAACAAACTACATTTCCCATGCTGCCTTTCTGGGTCCAGGAGAAACCTTCTGTTCACATGGTCTGTATTTGTGCTAAAGCCAAAATCAAGTTTTTGCTTTTTTCACAGGTTTTTGTCTTCCCTAAGCTTGCATTAGGACACCTTCGTTATCATTTGACAGATGCACCTCTCTAATCAGATTTTTCACCTGACACAGTTCCCAGAGCAGATCATGCCTGTCTACATGATAGGTGCTTATTGCCAGAAGCAAAAACCCTTGGGTGCTTCGCTTCCCCGCCTCACTAGGTCAGTGAAAAGGAATGAGAATACTTTTTTAAAAGACCTTTTTTAGAAAGATATTTTCCCCCAATAGAAAAAAAGAAAAGAAAGAACTTTTTTCACAGCCATGGGTGCTGTGTAGCCCCACGGGCCTCGCATTCCAGTGGGCGACTCTCTCAGTTCCTGCTGGCCTTGTTTATACGGCCAAATTTTGTCTCAGCTTTTCTCATGCTGTCATTACTGTTAGAACTTAGACCTTGTCTCCATCAATGCAGGGAGGATTTCAAAGTCTCCACTGCTGCCTTCACACCAGCAGCTTCTCAGCTGCCATATCACCCTAGGGGGATGTTGTCCCTGCTTGGCTCTCTGCCTGTGCTTTCTGAGGCATCTTCACTACTCTCTAGCCTCGGGGATTCTGGCTAGGGTCTAAAGTATCTGCTGTTTTTCTAATACAGGCTTGAAGGGGAGATAGGACTGGCAGAGAGGATTGCCCTGTTACAAGAGGTTTTTTGATTTTTCTAGAGCAATTATAGGTGATTTCCCATACTGATAGATGTTATTTCCAGGTGAGTTAAATTTTTACCCTTACAGAAAGAAATCTGAGCAGGAAAGACCTGAAAAGCTTCCAGTTTTTTAGAGAGAGATTACTAAGTTTTTCCCAAGACTTCTGTTCCCTAAACTTTGGCCAAGAGAAAGCTAATTCTGATGGTTTGGTGTTTTCATGCATTAACAATGTCAGTGGAGTGAAGAGTTTTATTTCACTCACATTTGCCTCAGGGAAAATTCTTTCCTCTACCGCTCAGAACTCGGATCTAAGCTGTCTACAGGACAAAAGCTTCCACAGGAATCTTTTTCTGCCTGGTTTTCTCATAGTATTTTTTCATGACTCTGATTTCTCCCAGGAGTTTGCTTTCAAAGTCCCATAGTTCCTCTGTCTTGTTGCTTATCTAATCCTGTTTTTCTTATACTATATTCCTATATTCTACCTTATATCTTTCCTTTTTACCCTAAGTTCTTCCTACACTATATTCCTACATTCTACCTTATATTTTTTCCTTAATGAGTTCAATTCCCAGCAACCACATGGTGGCTCACAACCATCTGTAATGAGATCTGGTGCCCTCTTCTGGCCTACAGTCATACATGCTTTATATATAGTAAATAAATAAATCTAAAAAAAAACAAAAAACAAAAAACATTAAGAGAGAGAAAAAAAGAAACTGAGAGAGAGAGAGAGATTCACTGCAGCCTCACTTTTCACTTGGCATCTTTCAGCCACTTCACTTTCACTCCTGAAAATAGAATACCCCCACCTTAATTTTTACAACATAATCAAACATGCCCAAACTTCCTGTGGGACCCTCAACCCTCCTTTTACCAAGTCCCTGGTCCCTGTTCCTGGCGCCATCTGTGGGAAACCAGCTCCCACTTTTTCCCCCCAGGGTACTCTTGAGGATAGTGAAGTGAGAAATATTTAGATAGACGGATAGAAGGGATAGAAACAGAAACATGGGACAGCCTGGGGGGGAGGGGCTGGATCCTTAACCATTGGCCCCTTCTGTCTCTTCTAAAGGGCTATTTATAGGAATGCCAAGGGGTGGAGCAAAGACAACCCCCCCACCCCAGCTCGGCCAAGTATAGACCCTTCCAATCACCTAGTAATCATGTACATGGTCAAGCAATCCTCTAATGCAGCCCTGCTGGGTAAAGCAAGCTCAGATCTTACTAGGAAACCTTTGTGGGCCTCCACACTCCTCCCAACTTCTGTATTCCTCTCCTTGTATTCTTGCATTCTAGAACATGAAACAAGAAAAGATCCTAAGGCCTAAATAGCAGGTACCTTCCAACATAGTCTACATAGCAAGTTCCAAGCCATCCAGGGATATATAGTGTGACCCTATCACAAGAACAAACAAAAAAACATAGTAGGGAATTCATCTTGGTCTTTCCCTTTCCCAGTAGGAAAATCAGAATTTGAACTAAGAGAGATGATTTTTGTTTTTAATTGGTATATAAAAATGGTAGTAGGATTTAAGAACTTAAAATTCATAGATGGTCTGGCTTCTCCTCAACTATATTCCTTTATCCGGGTAGATGCCTGGCCCTGAAAAGTCCTCATGTGGAACATAAACTAGGAGTTAAAAGAGTAAATAAGTGACATAGCCCTTGTCAGAGGCATCTTTAGTCGCTGAGCTTAGTATTGTTGGCAGAAAAAAAAATCACATAGCAGTCTAGGAAACCAGCAAGATGTGAGTGATGGTTAAAAGAAAGCTGTAAACAGGCTGGAGGACGAAGTTAAATAGGAGCTAGTCTAGAAGAGACGTTAGACCTAAACACAGGAAATACATCTGCTGATATTATATTTTAATATTCGAGGACAGTTTGAGAACCTAAGGCTGACTATAGCAAAGGACAGCTGTGTCCAGTCTGATTTACATGCTTAATGTAAGAGTCACAGCCAGTGTTTAGTTAAGCCTGTCTCTGAGAGAGGATGGACATCTGTACCCTTGGGTATAGCACAGCAGTGATGGCCTTCACAACTATATTCCTTTATTGAAATGAGTTGTCATCTCTGAGGAAAAACCACTTCTGCAAAAAGTCAGTGAATAAGAAGTCATGATGGACAAGTGTGCAGGAAACTGCTCACAGAGTTCCATCTCTGCTGTGGTAAAAGAATCCTAGTGAATGAGTGTACATTGTCAGTTACTAAAATGGTTTGGGTGCCCTCTAGTGGGAGTTCCTCTTAAAATGCTATCAAAAAGTCAGATTCTGAAAGGAAGGCTCTAGTATGAGAATTTAAGGAGACTTAAGTGAATGATAGTTTGAGTTTCCATCCCTAGGAAAGGGGTTTTAGTTTTTTAATTTTTTTTGCAAAGTTCACCCTTCGTATAAGGTGATTTGAATTCCAAATACAGTATATTTAAAAGGTTTAGGCCATAATGGCTCATGCCTGTAATCTCAGCACTCCGGAGGAAGATTGCTATAAGTTCCTGTCTACCGTGGGCTACAGTGTAAGATACTAGTTTTTTAAAGTCCAAAAGTATGCAAGCACAAAGAATAACTGGCAGGTGATACTATAGAATTCAAACATTTTAGGATATATATGCTTCTTGACTTGCTCCAGTAATAAGCTCTGTATAGAATTTTTAGAACTAAAATTAAATACAGACGTCATAAGCATAAGGAAATCATTTCCCTCCTGTCAGAATGCCTGTGGGTTGGTTTCAGAGTAAGCACTGTGAAACTCTCCCCCCTTCCGGTCCACACCTATCCCCATGTTGCTCCATTTTATATCTCCAATTGGACATCTCTTGCCCTTAGGGCTAGGACAATTTAGGGGGAAGACACGGCTCCACATCCTTTTGTTCCATTCCTAGAACACCAGCTTTGGGGCAGAACTCCTCTGGAACCAAACCAATCCCGTTCTCGCTTTCCTCTTTCTCTTGGGGTTCATGTCGGGGTGTCATTTGTCACTAACAAAACACTTGCCCTTAAAGCATTATGGTCGGTGTAGAATAGCTATGCTATTCTTAAGCTTTTACGGCTTTTTTTAAAGTCTCATTTTTAAAATCTCTTGCCTTATGGAGTTTATCAGCCTAAAACATTAACAAAAAAACTATAAATCACCTTTTCTATTTCATGCTTTTGATTTAAAAAATAAAGAATCCTGACATGACTTTTATCTTTTTAGACTATTTTCATCTGTTGCGTTGCTTCTGTGTTTGTTTAATCTTGCAATCCTTTTCTTTAAATGTATAAAAATGCTCCTCTTTAACAACCTCACCACTTTTTCTTACTATTATTCCATCAATTTTCTAGTCCTATGAGGTGGTTTTCATTAGCACTCAGTGTACTAATCTTCCTTCATAATGTGTGTTTATTTAACTTCTGGGGCCTTAAATATAGTAACAATAAGGACAGTAAGAATAAATATGTGTCTGACTATAGCTCAAAACAAACAAAATCAGAATGGTATTCGTTAGATCACTAACATTTTGAGAGTTTTCTGTGTATAAGTCACTGAACCATCTTCTTTGTATATATAAAAAAAGCTATAACTACCTTCCCTTTAGTTGTCAAAGACAAATTTTAAAGCCAACAATACAGTGACACATTTAAGTATAGTGAGTACAGAAATCAGAAAGGAGTTCAGCTGTAGAGAGTTTTTTGAAAGAGGTAGTTATTTAGCTAAGTCTTAAAGAAGAATAAAACAGCATGAGAGTGATGTAAAGGCCAAATTGCATATGGCTCAGGCCAGCTGCCTGGAGTGGAAGTTTGATTTAGCACAGTAGTAAGATAAGTAGGCAGGCATCCTCTAGCATAGTGACAGAGGGCCTTTAATGCCCAGTATAGACACTTCAGCTTACACATTTAAATGGTAGATAAGTGGTAGAGTACTCTACATTTTTTAGTAAGGGACTAAAATGTAATCAAAGATTATTTTAGAATTGTCACGCTGAAAGGTTAGATGAACACTGAAGCCTGTTGGGATCCTCCCTAGCAGTATCATCCTGGGTCGATAATGCCTAGAACTTGTAGAGCACAGTAGAAACAGGAAGAAACAGTTGTCCAGAGAATTTCCAGTAAAATTTCTTCAGGACTCCAGTCTTCCTGGGAATATGTATTCCAGATACCTAATGGTCTCAGCTAGAACCTTGGCGATTATGATAAACTTCACCCTTCTTCTCACTCATGTACCCATAAAGCACCATATTCTCTCATTTCTACCAGATGTGCCCCTTTCTGTCTCCCAATTCCAGTGCCAGATTCCTGTAGCCTCACACTTAATGTTTTTGAAAACCACATCTGACCATGTCACTGTCTGAGGTAAAATTCTTCTATGGAGCAAATTCTTGACCTGATACAAAAGAGGCCTTCTTAGATTTTATTTGCACATGCTCCCTACTTTTACTAGTTTTGAACTTTCTGTTGCCCAAATGCTGTATGATTCTTACCAGGCATCTATGTGTGCTGCCCTCCTTATTGTAACCCCCTTCTTTCCTGCTTCACACTGTGGGAAATCTCAGACCTTCTCTGTCCTTTTATGATACCTTGTACTCATTACTTAGTATCGTGGCTGTTCCACAATAGGATGATTTCACTGGTAACCAAACACTGGACCGTACACTTCACATAGGGAATAAAACTCTGTCTTATTTTCTTTTACCCAAGCTCATTCAAGGCCAGATGCAATCCCTGTCATATACTTACCATTCAATAACTGACTAATGAAGGAAGATAAGAAAATTTGGAGTTACTTATTCGATATAGAGACTTAAAAAATTAAATGACTTCAAGGTTTCAAACCCAGATAGCTAAAACTGGTACCACCATTTTAACACACACACACACAAATCCAGAAAAAGGACTAGTTTGAAAAGCTTTTAAATTTTAATTTTTTCTGTGTTTTGACTTTTCTGTCAGAGTATATGGAAATACCCAGCAAATAGTTGGAGGTGAAGAATTCTAGAAACTTTGAAGACTTTACAGAGGACTGGTTTTCCGAAGCCTGTTCTCTAAAAGTCGAAGTTTAAAAGCCCCCGTCTGGCTGGCCATGGATATGTCAACCTAACAAGAATTTCCTGTCTTCTATAGTACATAGTAGTCTGCTTGAGGTATTTCCTTCTTGCTAGCTCAGAAACTCTGGTTCTACATGTCCTGTGCTAAACTGAATGGGCCTTCCATACTAAATACATTTTAGTAACGTATTTTACCTGTATCAGTTTATTTTTTTTACCCTGTGGTCTCAACTCAAAAACATTCTAGAAAGAAAGTTTACCATCCTGTAACTGAGATTTTTATTAAGCTACTCCTTTGACAAAAACCAGAAGCATGGAAGCCATTGAAAAGGGAGCATTGGGAGAAGGGGTAACTTAGTGGTAGAGGACTTGCACAAAGCTTGCCCTTAAATTCCAGCACTGAAAATAAAAAGGCAGAGAGCATTTGATTCTGTTTGTTTTTCGAGACAGGGTTTCTCTGTGTGGCCTGGCTCTTCTAGAACTCACTCTGTAGATCAGGCTGGCCTTGAACTCAGAGATTCACCTGCCTCTGCTGGGATTAAAGGTGTGTACCACCACACCCTGCCAACCATTGGACTCTTAATCTAAATAACATTCAAGTCAAACTAAAATTACCACCCTATCAATTTGTAAGCATAGTATGTTCTGAGTAACAGATCTTCCTAACCAGTGTCTCTTTTGTAGGTTGCTAAATAACCATCATGATGATGCCTCTAAATTCATCTGGCTCCTGGCAAAACCCAGCTGCATCTATCTGGAACAGGAAGATTTTATTCCTTTACTTCAGGTGATTTTTAGTATCTTTTAAAAATGCAATTTATTTTTGGAGTTTGAGAAGGGGGTTTTGTTTATTGTTTGTTTGTTTGTTTGTTTGTTTGTTTGTTTGTTTGTTTGTTTAGCTGGTTGACTAGTTGGTTCTGGGGTTGTCTGTCTGTTAGGGACAGAGTCTTACTGTATAGCCCAGAGTAACATCAAACTCTTAATCTCAGATGCTAGGATTAAGGTACAGGTCACCATGCCTGGTAAAACGATTTTTTTTCTTTTTTCATTTTAAAGTACAACTATAATACTTCGTCAGTAGAGATACATACATCTTGAGGCCAGATTGCTAAGAATGGTTTTTAAATTTGTTTTAGTAGTAAAATCTTTTGTTAAATGAGATGTAAAACAACCCATAGTATAAAATAGACAAAACAGAGCTGTTTCCACTACATTCAGCCTCCTCCTTAGTCACTCACAGTAATCACAGAAACATCTTATGAAACTTTAAAATTTAAAAAGATAGCTTGGAAGGGGCTGGAGAGATGGCTCAGAGGTTAAGAGCACTGGCTGCTCTTCCAGAGGTCCTGAGTTCAATTCCCAGCAACCACATGGTGCCTCACAGCTATCTATAATGGGGTCTAGTGCCCTCTTCTGGCATACAGGCAAAACACTGTATACATAGTAAATAAATAAATCTTTTTTTTAAAAAAAAGATAGCTTGGAAAATACTAGTACCAGCCATAGTTAAGGACCTAACAGGAACTTACAGCTGCTGGAAGAGAAAATCAGTTTTCTTAATAGCGTGACAGTGACACTGAGTTTATCAACTATACTCCAGGGCAAGGCTCATGCTCAGAAATAGGTGGTGGTGGTGGTAGTGGTGGTGGTGGTGATGGTGGGTGTGTTGGTTTTGGTGTTTTGTTTGTTTATTTTTTTAATAACGAGAAAAACATGAAGTTGGGCATCCAGGAGGAGCAGGAGGAAGAAAAGATAATGATCAAAAAATGTATGAAAATTTTTAAAAAATAAAGAATCTGGTGAGAAGCAAAAAAGGCTGTGGAATAATCAAAACAACTATCATGAACTCTGGAGTCTTCACTTGGGGCATCTTGACTCTTTGATTTAAGCACATATCCAAAATGGCCCTCTGGTTTTTTCCACTAAGATCTATTTGTATATAGATTAGAATAGGAAGAAGCTGTGCATGGTAGTGAATTCCAATGCCTGCCTGTAATCCTAGCGCTAGGAGACTGAGCGAGAGGAGGTAACCTATGCTATATAACATACCAGATCGATCTCAAGAAACCAGTGAATGAATAAATAAATAATGAAATAAGAGAATGGAAACTTGAATCAAGCATACTGAGATCTCCAAAGACAGTTGCCACCAGCCCATAAAGGTAGACAGAAACAGAGGGGGGGGAGTACTTGTAGGGGAGGAAGTAAAAAAAAGACACAAAGCCTGCCTATCAAAACACTCCAGCCTAGGAATAATTTAGGTTAAGGGCAATGGGCCCTATTACTATCACCAGATTTCAGGGATATTAGTAATTTATTTAGTTGCATAGGCTCTGTATTTACTCATCCAGGGTACTCACCCATGTGGAACAATTTTTACTAATGGAGCCAAATAAATGAAACAAGAGTACACTTGTCTTTTTTTTCTTTTCTGTTTCTGAGATGTTAAAATCTGTTGTTTACAAATATGTTTTCTACATGTAGAAAGGATATATCTCAGATCTTTAAGAGTAAATCTCAGAGCTGTAAGTATGTTTTGGGATGCAACATTGGCCCAGTGGTTAAGAACAATGTTGCTCTTTCAGAGGGTCCAGGTTTTTGATTCCCAGCACCCACATGACAGCTTCAACATCCTGTTCTGGCCTTTGTGAGCACCAGTCATGTGATGCACAGACAGACATATATGCAGGCAAAACATTCATACACATAAAATAATAAATTCAAAAAAATTTTAAGAAGTCTTTATTTTCTTTTACTTCTTTGAGTTTTTGACCTTAGCCTTTATCTACCAGTCTAGAAGAAAATGTTAACTTTTCTGAGGTTCCTTCAGCATGGAACTGTACCCTAGGTCTGAAGTTGGGGGTTATTTCTGAAGTAGCAATAATCCATGACCAGAAGATCCTTCAAATCTAGATATTCTTTGCTTCTTTTGTACAATAAATCACTCCCAGAATCTAAGAGAAAGAGAGAGAGAAAAAATGTATGTGGATGTAACACTCTGTACTCATGGAAGCCAGAGGGTAACATCCTGCTCCATCACTTCCCACCTTATTCCTTTGAGACAGGATATCTCACTGGATCTCAGCTCAGCTAGTAGCCAGAAAGCCCCAGTGATCCTCCTGTCTTTGTCACCCATAGCACTGTGGAAGACATTTAGCAAGGATACACATTTTTAGATAGGAGTATATTCAAGAGATTATTGTGCATTACACTGAATATAATAACAGTATATATTCTTTTTTGTGTTTTTTTTTTTTTTACTTTGAGACAAGGTCTTGCTATATAACCCTGACTGTTCTGAAAGTCCCTATATAGACCAGGTTGGCCTTGTACTCAGAGATCCTCCTGCCTCTGCCTACCAAGTATTTGGATTAAAGGCATGTGCCACCATGCTTTACTATAATGTATATTGTTGAAAATTCCTAAGAATAGGTTTTAAATGTTTTCATCACACATGAAAAAAATTAGTATTATGACTTCTTGGGATATTGAGACTAAGTGATTGTAGATGCTCAGCTCTAAATAGGACATTTATACCACACCATCTGAAGCTCAGAAAACATCATGAAAAAGGAAGCAGAAAGAATGTAAGAGCTGGAAGATTGGGAGAAGGACTGTTGAAATGTTATCATTTCATGATACAGCCATTGCAAATATAATCACAGCAGCTGTAGTTGTTTGGACCAGGCATACACAAGACTGGGCCTGTCAACAGCCATGGTTCAAGGAGAGGGATCATGGGGCCCTAACCTTCTGTCCTTGTTTGCTTCTCCATTGCTATGAGAAAGCACTAACCAAAAGCAACTTGGGAAGGAAAGGGTTTATTTGGCTTACGTGTCCATATTACAGTCCATCATTAAGGGAAGTCAAGGCAGGAACTGTGGAGGAAAGCTGCTTATAGGCTTGCTCTCCATGGCTTGTTCATCTTGCTATCTTATACTACTCAAGACCATCTGACCAGAGGTGCTACTCCCCAAGTGAGTTGGGCCCTCCCACATCAGTCACTAACCAAGAAAATGTTCCACATCATGCCTTCAGGCCAGTCTGATGGAAGCAGTTCCTCTGTTGAGATTGCTTCTTTGCACATGTCTAGATTTGTGTCAAGTTGACAAAAAACTAACTAGACATCTTACCTGCTGAATTACTGGCTGCTGATAGATTCCAAAGAAGGGACAGCCATTTCCTTTGGTAGTGTAACTAATGATTAGCGTACCAGACTCCTGCAGATACTTCCAAACCTGTGATCACATACAGAACTATGGTTAAAATAAGTGAATAACAAAACAAAAAGACGTGAAAGTGAGAAAGGGACTTGTAGGGAGGATCAGGGATGATGGGTAGGATGACCTTGAACTCATAATCCTTCTGCCTTCACCTTCTAAGTGCTGGGATTATAGACATGCACTACCACACATGTTTACAAGATAGTAGGCATTGAACCCAGGGCTTCATATATGCTAGGCACTCTACAAACTGAGCTATACATGGAGGAGTATCATAAAAGTAGAAAATAGACCGTAAGATGGAAGAGAGAACTTATGGGATTCGGGAAAGAGAGGGTAATAAAACATATGATAGACAGGAAGGATTTTTTGAGAGAAGGAAACCAGCAACAGTGGGACAAGAAGACTAGGGAAGGATTGTGGGGAGGGGCTGAGTAAGAACAAAAGTCTAATGACTTACATGTACAAAAATGCACATGAAAATACATATAATGTATGAAAATGAAACCCATTGCTTTGTATACTTGTGGTTCTACTTCTTCCTTGGGATCCTTGGCCACTGGCCCATGAGGGTGGAAGGAGCAGGAACAGGGAACAGGATTCAGATGACTGTGAATATGACAGAGATAGCCCTTTGATATGACTTCAGTGAATCAGCTCAACTTTATTCCAGAGTACAGGAAATATATAGAAATGGGAAGCCAGGGGACAAACAATTTGCATTAAGTGGCACATTCCTATCATGCAGCTGGGTTAATGGAAGCATGGCCCTATCAAAATGGCTAGAGCATTTGCCAATTACCATGTGGTCAGCAGGGGAAGAGTGTTTGCAAGGGACTGTGTCAAGGGTCACTCCTGAGATAAGTCAGGCATCTGGGCCTAGAGACATCCTCCAATTAAGGCTAGGTAGAGAGCAGGAAGCCTTTGCTGGCTGTGAGAGAGTCCTCCATTTTGCCGAGCTTAGAGAAAGCTGCCAGGCTGTGGTAGACTGCAACCTCTGAACAGCAGGGCCTCCCACCATATACTAACGTTAAAAAAATAATTTTAAAAGAAGTAAGTACATTTTAAAATTTTTGTTTACTTATTTTATGTGTATGAGTGTTTTGTCTGTATGTATGTCTGTACACATGTGTGCCTGGTGCCCATGAACACCAGAAGAGGGTGTTGAATCCCCTGGGACTGTAGTTACAGATGGTTGTGAGCCACCATGTTGGTGCTGGGAATTGAACCCAGGTCATCTAGAAGAGCAGCTAGTGCTCTTAACCATTAGACCATCTCTCCATCCCAAATACATTTTTCAAAAAGACTCAAATAGGGAACACCTACATTGAAACAAAAGAAGACTGTAAATTATTTTACAGTCATGTGTAGACAAATTTCTAAACAGTCTTATTAAATAAGAAACACAGAGCCAAATACAAGGGTGAAAGCCATAGAGATCAGAGCAATAGTGATAGCCACCAACTAACCTTAGCTCACCACGCCTCCGTAGCTTCCCAAGAGAACCAGCTTCTTCCTGTCTAACCTGCACCTTTATTGCCTTGCTGTTCTGCCTTCTCATTGGCTCTTAGCCCAGCCACTTCATTTCCTCATCACTGCCTGTCTGTACAGACCTCCAGGTCTCTGTGGTTGGTACTGGAACTAAAGGTGTATATCACCACACTTGGCTGTATCCTTGAACGCACTGAGACTCTGCCTGCCATGTGATCAGATTAAGGGCTTGTGCTACCACCACCTGACGTTTATTTATGGCTGGCTATGATCTCTGATCTCCAGGCAACTTTATTTATTAGCATAGGAATAAAATATCACATTTCGGCACAAATAAAATATCACCACAGTCATGTGTGTCATTGTGGTAGTGGGCTGATGGCCTGCAGAGCAACATGCCCAAGTTCCATTCTAATTTTTTTGTGTGGTTTATTTATTTGTTTGTTTGTTTGTTTGTTTTTCTGTTATCAGCTTGATACAGTATAAATTCTTATCCTAATAGTGAAATGTTTCATTGAGGCTTGCCCAGTGATTGAGTAAAACCAAAACTTATTATAAGCCACAGTCATCCTAGGGTCCCCCCTGCTATATAGCCTCCCTGGTTCTGTGGGTTGTAGTCTGATTGTTCTTTGCTTTATATCTAGAATCCACTTATGAGTGAATACATACCATGTTTATCCTTCTGGGTTTGGGTTACCTCACTCAGGATGATATTTTCTAGTTCCATCCATTTGCCTGCAAATTTCATGCTGTCATTGTTTTTCTCTGCTGAGTAGTACTCTATTGTGTATATGTACCACATTTTCTTCATCCATTCTTCAGTTGACAGGCATCTAGGTTGTTTCCAGGTTCTGACTATTACGCCATTCTAATTACTGGAATACATACCTTACTTATGACTTCATCTGTGAGAAAGACACACTGGGGGGTAGACAGAGCACAAGTAGAATGTACAGTGAAACTGTCAGAAATGGAAGACCAAACTCAGAGCCTGACTGATACCAATGGCTGCAGTCCAAGGCAAGATACCTACAATGGGCTCTTCCCCTCTCCCTGCGAGGACATGATCCCACCTCTCTCCAGTCTCCTCAGTTTGTCTTCACCTTGCTATGATGCCAACACTCACATGAGAAGCCTTCACATGATGTCAATGGCAGGCCCTTCTCTTGTTAATAAACTACTTCTCTAAAAAGAACCAATGTCAGGTATTTCACAGGAGAAAGGAGAAATTGATCAAATCTTCAAAGACTAGGTAGTCTAATGCTTTATAAATCATTACAGTATTGAAATGGATACTCTATGGGTCATTTCTGAAGCAAACATCACTGATACCTAAATCAGGTAAACACAGTACAAAGAAAACTGCAAACAAATGCAAGTTCACGATTAGTGATAAAATGCTACCAAACAGACTATGTCATGACCCAGTGACATTTATCCCGAAGAGAGATGGCTCAGTGGCAAGAAGCACTTGCTGTTCTTGCTGAGGACCTAGGTTCTGCTTCTTTCTGCAGTAGATGGCAATTAATACAGAGAGCCACAACTGGTCAGTGTGCAGAGGGTAAAGGACTATGAAATGCTCAGCTCTAAGTGGGACGAGGATCATTACAGAAGAGGAGCAAAAAGATGTAAGAGCCAAAGGTAACAGACATCTGCACAGAACAGTATTTGCCAGACATGAGGGGACATTGCACATGTGTGTTTATCGCAGCTGTGACTGGATGCACAAGACCTGCACAAAGTCAAGCTGGCAAAAATCTCAGCAGAGGTCAGGGAGGAACTCATAAAGTCCCAACTGTTGGCAACTGATGTCTGCTAAAGGAGGAAAGTCAGTTTTCTTCAGGGATGTGGCCCTTGAGAAACTGCCCATGCTCCAATAAATGGTCCTACACTCGTGCACATACGTGCAGCACTAAGTGGACCTGATGAGTTTTAAAAATGAAGACATGAAGTTGAGAGAGGAAAAATGGTGGATAATAAGGGAAGATTGGAAGGAAGGGAATGGGAGGATACATTTGATCAGAACACATTGTATATATGTATGAAATTCTCAAATAAAAAAAGATTTTAAAAAGACCAAAGGAACTATATAAAAATAGTATATTGGGTATATTTATTTCTCACCGGTGTTATAAGTTCTCTTGGTATAATAGAATTGAACAAATAAGTAGCTACATTTTAGATGACAGCTAGGTTTCTTACTTTCACAGTTACAACGGAAAGAAGGAAGGCTTGAGTAAACTTAGTGGTACTGGATTGGAATCAGAGTTATTTGTTAATACACAGTATTTGTTATATAACCATATAGTTTCACAAAGGCACATACATATATTTCCTAGTTATACCTGATAGTAGAGTCTGAGAGCAATGATACTCAGTAATAATGGGCACACATACTACCTAGACTTGATTTCTAATATCCCTCTCCAGTAAAATGAACTATAGATCCTTTTTTTAAAAAGATTTATTTATTCATTATGTATACAGTGATCTGCCTGCAGTGTATGCTTGCAGGCCAGAAGAAGGCATCAGATCTCATTATAGATGGTTATGAGCCACCATGTGGGTACTGGGAATTGAACTCAGGACCTCTGGAAGAACAGCCAGTGCTCTTATCCTCTGAGCCATCTCTCCAGCCCCAAACTATCGATTCCTAGAGAGAAGGTTGATACAGGATATGGGAAAAGGAAAATACAAGGTGAACTTAAAGCGCAAAAGGACAGGGCAGTCAGAAGGACACAGGATCCTAAGTGAAAGAATTCCATATGGCCAAAGCTAGGTCAATATATGCCATAAAATTAATCATATATTACCTGTGTGGTGCAGTGAAAAGGGACACAGCATCACTTCCATAGTATTCCTGATGAAAATACGTGAATTTAATCTACTTGAAGAAAACTTAAGACAAAACCAAACCAAGAGGTATATTTGCCAAAATTCATTAAAAGCACTGCAGTCATGAGATATAAGAAAGAGCCAACACAGGACAGAGACCAGAGAGACCAGAGAGACTACGTGCATTAGACTAGAGGAACAAGATTAGAAAATGGTGAAACTTTAAAATAAGGTCTGTACTTCTGTCCTGTATGGGTGTTTATTTCCTAGTTTTGATAATTGTTCTGTGGTTTGAGTTGCTATCTCTGGAAGTTGGAAGAAAGGCATAGAAAGTTTCTCTGCAATATTTTTCATAATTCATCTGAAAATCTAAAATTATTTCCCAATTTACAAACCATAAGCAATAAAATCCAGTTTTAAGCTGTGTTGGTAGAAATTAATAGATATACCTGTCTTGGTAGGTACTGAAGTTGCCTCTGGCTATTATTTAGGTGTATCCTAGAGACTCCTGAACAGTCTGTAGGGTCACAGTGCTTTAAAATTCCAACTAGTCAATAAAAAAGTTTTCCAAGTTTTATCTCATAATCTTCCATGAGAACAAGATAATGGATTTTAAGATAAATAAAATCTTAAATTGAAAACAAATTTGTCTGAATAATCTCTTTTTTTCCTTTTGAAATATGGTCTCGCTCTGTAGATCAGTCTTGTGTCTTCTCTCATGTGTATAAATGCAAGTGTGCTAGCACACCTGTACAACTGTTTTAATAAAAACTCATGAGCATAACTTGGCTCTGTGGCTTTTTTCCCCAAAAATTTTATACCTCTAGATTAAGAAAGAAAATCATTTTCATGGGCTTGTCTTTTTAGTATAACCTACCAAGATCTGTGGGATGACTTTTCCAGACAACCCTCAATGTTTTAGGATTGCAGTACATATCTGTAAGACATTCGATTCACAAATCGCCAAATATAGCTAATTTAAAATTTTATGTTTAAACATATTATGTGTGTAGAAAATTATGTATTATAAACATGCTTATAATAAAGTATTTGTTAAATTTTCAATGCATTATGCAGTATTCCAGAATATAGGATTAGCTCAACTAAGTTTAGTCCACATGAAGGAAATGCTTCTGAAGAATTTTTTTTTAATGTTTATTAACTTAATTTTGATTTCAATCTTTTTAAGGATGTGGTAGACACACACCCTGGCCTCGCCTTCCTGAAAGATGCTCCAGAATTCCATTCCCGCTACATCACCACGGTAAGATGAGTACTAATTTGTCATAATAAAACTGCTTAAGTCATCTCTTTATTGTTATCTAGCATCCAGATTTTTACATTGTTATACAAAAGGTAATTTGGGCTATAATGATTATTTTAAATGGAAAGAAGGTAAAGAGTGAAAATAAATGAGTAATTTTTTTGTTTTGTTTATTTTTTTCAAGACAGGGTTTCTCTGTGTATCTTTGGAGCCTGTCCTAGAACTCATTCTGTAGATCAGGCTGGCCTTGAACTCACAGAGATCTGCCTGACTCTGCCTCCCGAGTGCTAGGATTAAAGGCATGCGCTGCCACCAGCGGCGGCGCCACCACCACCCGGCAAATTTTTTATTTATATTCATATCCCTTCACATGTGGGTCAATACTTAACAGAGGTCAGTAGTATAAAATCCCACTAATATTCTATCTGGTATTGTGAGGCATACATTTACTCTTTTTTTGAGATGTATTTTTATTTGTGTGGGTGTTTTGCCTCCATGAGTGTCGGTGCTCATGTGCGTGTGGTACCTGAGGAAGCCTTAAGAGAGAGCATCAGATTCCTACTGGAGCTTCAAGACTGTTGTGAGCTGCCATGTGGGTGCTAGGAATAGAACCTGGGTCCTCTGGAAAAGCAGCCTGTGCTCTTAACTTCTAATCCACCTCTCTATCTATGTTTTTACTCTTACAAAATTTCATATTTGGTTGAGCTTTAGCATTTCCAAGTAATACTGAAAATAATTGTTAGCAGTTTATCCTCCCCAAAAAAGATGTCTCTTGACCCCTAAAATTGTGTCTAGAGATAATGAGAAGTAGCTTATGTGTTAACAGAGAACAAACCATGTAAGGATCTAAAATAACATGCTCACAACTCCAACTTGTGAGGTGCTCACACTCCTTGATTCTCAGGTATAGTCTTATCTAATGAGTCACAGGTAGATGTCATCATGAGTGAGAGGGTACAGGCCAGCATTGAAGTCTCGGATTATTTGGGCATGGGATATCCAAAACATGAGCTTGTGGATGGAAATTTCTCTGTTCCTGCCTTGCCCAGCAGTCTGGACGAATCTCTCCCACCCGTGGTCCCACAGCTGCTTATAAAATACTCAGAGGTTTATATTAATTACAAACTGTATGGCCTATGGCTTCAGCTTCTTGCTAGTTAGCTCTTTTATCTTAAATTAACCCATTCCTCTTAATCTATATGTTGCCACATGGCCGTCTGCTGGTATCTTTCACAGAGGGCTGATGTCTCTCTCGACTCTACCCTTCTTCTCTCTGTATCTCTGCTTGCATTTCCTGCCTGACTGCAGTCTTTCTTGCCATAGTCCAGAATAGCTGTATTTATTATCCAAAGGGAGCCACACATATTCACAGCATACAGAAAGACATCCCACAGCACTGCCTATTCACAGATACACTCAAGTGAGACAACCTTTGCCAGTGGCTTACTTAAATAAACAAGGTAGTCTCCTCTAGGGAGAATTCTGTCACTATGAAAGTATAGTTCTAATATAACAAATGGCTACTGCATTATTTGAGTATTTTCCTCTTGTTGGAATGTCTTTCTTTGCTTTTCCATTGGTTCTCTTTTGATGCTATAAAACTTTGTAAGAGTTTGGCCAGTAAGAAGACTCAGCAGCTAGACATAGTGATGCCTGCTTTTAATCCAAGCACTTAGGAGGCAGAGGCTGGTGGATCTCTGTGAATTTGGAGGCCATTCAAGTCTACAAAGCACATTCCAGGACTACACAGAGAACCCTGTCTCCAAAACAAACAAACAAAAAACAAAGGCTCAGCAGCCTAGCCAGCAAGCCTAATGACCTGAGTTTGATACCTAGAACAACATGGTGGAAAAAGAGAACCAACTCCCATAAGTTGTTCTCTGACCTCCATACTTACATACCATGGCATGTACACACACACACACACACACACACGAGAGAGAGAGAGAGAGAGAGAGAGAGAGAGAGAGAGAGAGAGAGAGAGAGAGAGATTAAATTTTAAAATAAAATGTAAGATTTGTTTTCTAAGCCAGAGGTGGTGACATTGTCATTGCAGACTATCTCAGAAGTTATTTTTGCTTACTAGTCACACTGTACTCTAGCCATCCTCCACACAATCCCCTAGCTACTTTCTGACTTGTTGACTCCTAATTGATCTTTCTGCTTCTACCATCATTGCCCATACAGACTAGTTTTCCCAAAACATTATCCTTTAAAAATACAAGTCAGATCACGTCACTCCTCTACTCCAACCTTCCGATGGTTTACCATCTCACTTGGAATAAAAGCCACAATTCCTGTCAATACTCCGCCATCCCCCACGTACCTTTGCAGCTTTGCTCATTAATGTTTCATTATAGAATTTTCAGATAAAATTTATTTTTGATTCTCCTATCCACCTGTTCTCTC
>CABHPQ010171349.1:0-49948 GCA_902168405.1 Peromyscus aztecus | reverse complement strand
GTTCTTTTAATTTTAAATGTGTTTTGTCAAGAAAGAGAAGCACAAGGATGAGCTCATCCTCATCCCCCACTCTGGGCTTGATCTTGCAGTAAAATCATAATGCTTAATCTATGAAACCACCATTTCCATAACAACAGACACAAAATCCAATTAAAAATAAACCTTTGGTTCACAGAACTCTCTGTGGGCCAACTTCAAACTTCTTTCTTGCATTATTAAAAATGTGAACAGATTGATTTTAGAAGACAAGGCTCTTAAAAATGCACTTGATAGCCTCATTTCCCAACGAGGGTGCTCACTTAACATGAAATGTAATGCAAAGTGCACTGTGCCGGGAGTCAAGAATTCTGTTTGCAGGCCCTTGATTTGCTGCTACAAAGATGAGACCAGTGAGTGCATGCTGTGTACCAGATGCTTTATTTCATCTCTACATTATTATCAACTTGTCGAAGTGGAATTGAATTCTTACAAAGGTAAAACCACTGGTTTCAGGGTCGCATGGCTCAAAAAGTGGTGGAGGAGTGTTTTCTTCCATCTGGTCTACTCAAAGCCAGCTTATATCCACTTACATTATGGAGCTTGGGGGCAATGAGACCCTCTCCTAGCAACCTGACTTCCTGTCTGTCCCCTGTTGCTAACTGAAGGATGTGGGGATAAGATTTTCTTTGAGATTGCTTTGAGTTTCTCATACAGAATGATTATACTGTTAGGACAACCTCTACATCCTGTGTGTAGACCCATCTGAATGAGCATCTTTGAATGGCACTGTGGCCTCTGAGGGAAATGTAAATTGATGCTATTAATGACACAGTGTAGAGAGTCCATCAATGAGGGACAAATCTCTCATGTAAGCAGCAATTTGCTACAACTTAGCTTCTGGTCTTCTCAATCCCTATCCACAACGGGAGAGCTCACTAGCTGATCTCTCCCATTCATTTAGAACCTTGCATTTTCTAGAAATTTTAAAATGCATGAAATTGTTCAGGAAGGTGGTTCCATAGTTGACATTATGGGTGGTGAGCTGCTCAACTCTTGGCAAACTTTTAATGGTAAAATTATAGCCACTCAAGCTGTTAATTGCCTGAAGTCCACTGAGAGTTTGTCCTTGAGGATATCAAAGCATGCTTCAATTATGCTAACATCTTTCCTTCAGGAATACTGCTATTTGGGGGTCAAATATTTGTGAACCCCCAAGTTCATATGTTGAATTTCTAACACCCAATGTGATGGTATATTAGAATATGAGATCTTTGAGAAATAACTGGGTTTAGAGGAAGTCATGAAATTTGAGATCTTCCATCTCGATTAAAGATCCTTTGTACAGGAAATGTTGTCTGGGCATTCTGAGAGAGGTACAAAGTCCCAAAGTGGAAAGAATTTCCTTACAAAAAGAGGAAGAGAATGAAAGCTTGCTTGGCCATGTGAAGATGCTGGGAAAAAGCAGCTTTATGTATGCCAGGCAGAGGCCCTGGCCAAAGACCAAAACTATAGCTTGATGGTGGACTTCCAAAAAGATGAGAAAAAAAGTTATGCATGCTATAGTGTTACAATAGCTTAAGTAGGATAGACAAAACTTTTAAAGAAAGTATAACACATTATTTCTTTTCTGTAGAGAATAGATTTATATGCAATTTTGTCATTTTACTATGACCTAGTATTCATGCCATAGACATCATTATATATATATATATATAATAAGATCTAGTAGAATAAAGTGAATTCTAAGTTTCAAAGGCAATAGGAAATGGAAGTAAGAAAGATTTGAGATCTTCCACCTCCATTAAAAGGCCCTTTCTACAGAAAATGTTGCCCAATATCCTCAGCTAGGAATTTGAAAGATAGATAGCATTAGAACTTTCCTTTGCAGGCTGTTATTTCAAAGCCTTTTAGAAGCAGAACTATGAGGAAGGGAGATATTAGCTCACAGGAACTATCTACAAACAGAGAGATTGAAGACTAAAGGGAATAGATGTCATCTCCATGGTCAGAGCTACTTAATGGAAGAATCCAGAGCTCCACTTTTCCAGGCTAGTGATATTCAAAAAGTTTTGCCTATTATAAAGCTATCTTCTCTAAGAAAACCACATCGTCAGTTGCTGTGTGTGCCAATTTAAAGATGAAAACTAAGCAAAAATATGTGTAGTTTTGTTAGCATGTTGGGTTTGTTTGTTTGTTGTTTTGTTTTGTTTTTTCAAGACAGGGTTTCTCTATGTTGTTTTGGTGCCTATCCTGGACCTTGCTTTGTAGCCCAGGCTGTCCTCGAACTCACAGAGATCCACCTTCCTCTGCCTCCCGAGTGCTGGGATTAAAGGTGTGTGCTACCACCGCCCAGCATGTTGGTTCTTTTTATCAGAACTTACTCCAAGCGATGGACCAATTCAGTCTGCCATCCACTAGTTCAAGTGGATTGTTCTTTCGTAAAATACCATGAATCCCAGATGCTTCTAAGATTACCCTCAGGAAGCTTAACGTTAACCTTAACTTGAGGTAAGGGAGACAAATGAAGGAATGAAGGGTATGTGTGTGTGTGTGTGTGTGTGTGTGTGTGTGTGTGTGTGTGTGAGAGAGAGAGAGA
The DNA here is from genome assembly GCA_902168405.1 of Peromyscus aztecus. NCBI lineage: Eukaryota > Metazoa > Chordata > Mammalia > Rodentia > Cricetidae > Peromyscus > Peromyscus aztecus. Next base: position 47,373 of record CABHPQ010171349.1, on the reverse strand, counting down.
GAGAGAGAGAGAGAGAGAGAGAGAATGAAAAATTTTACTATCAAATCAGTGTGATCTTAGATTTTTAAAATCTCAAATCTCAGAAGAAAGGAGTTGGTGTATTACGATTCACCTTTTTCAAAGGTGAAAAGGGGCAGAAAACTAGGTTGTCCCCAGTCTGCTATGTACTAACTCTGTTACTTTGATGTTTCTTCTCTGTTCCTATGGTCCATGATCCATAAAAGCTTATAAGAGAAACTTCCCTGGGGCCATTTTTAACATTCCGTCATTCTTGGAAGGAGCAGGCAGCTCTACATCACTCCCCTTCCTGGAAGCTATGTGAAAGCCTTCAGTATTGTAATGACATTCTCTAGTGTGTGAGAGGCTCCTTACAGTTATTAACTCAAATATACTCATTTTGTCCTGAGTAGAAGAAGGGAGGCCAGACAGAAACCCAAAAAGAAATATTTTTGTGCTAAAATTATTAAACTCCAATGACTCCAGGACAATATCGATGTGACAATTCGTGTTTATTAATTTTTATATCTAAATGCTAACTGTGAAGCTGCATTTTAATCAACCCGATGGCCTCACAAAATCTCACTATAAATAATCACTGTTTATTCAGAATCAAGAAGTACTACATTTCATATCTCAGGGTTGTGCACAGGTTCTTTGGTGCATCAAATCACAGAAAAGGAGTTTATATGGTGAAATCACAGAGATATTTAAGGGACTATTGGTTGTTGTTGTTGTTTTGTTTAAGTTACAGTAGAGGTAGGTAACTCTCGGCCTGTTCAAAGTATTGGGTCCGGGAAGGACCACTGACTGCTGAAGACTGACCTGGTTGTTCTCTTACAGGGATGGCTGGGGTATGTGACACTCCAGGAGCTGAGCTGTGGCCATGGCTTTTATCATTGTTTTCAAACTCGTAATTAGTTGTCCCATATGTAGTTTTGCAAAGTGAACATAGAAAATGCACAAAACAAGAGTTGCCTGCCTTCCATCCTGCACCCTGAGGCCTCAGCAAAAAATCCAGAATCCCACTGAGCCCTGTTTATGAGCCGCCCTAACAGAGTGCTCTTTTCTCTCAGCTCATTTCTTGTCAGCCACTCCAGCAAAGGCTCACGCGAGTCATTTGCAAATAACCCTGTAAGATCACACTTGGTTCATAGAAACTCTTTTGTTGTTAACTTCAAACTGTGTTTGAAGAACGCTGTTTATTCTGTAGATAAGCTACATGAGTGCTGAAATCTACCACTTATTGCCTGTATTGTTAGTCCTGTGTCATGAACTGAAATTACCGCCTAATCAAAAAGTCCAAATGCTGAAAATCTGTTAGATCCTTCCCTGTCTCATGTGATGAGCAACTTACTGCCTTATTTTATAGTCTATATACTAAGGAGCCAAGGCTGAATATGTGCTGTTTCAGTAATGTGATTTTTTTAAAAAATTTTTTTCTTAAAAAAATTTATTTGCTTTTCCCCCCAATCACTTATTTGTAAGTCATTTTTTATGAATCACTCTAAACCATATTTTAAAGTTGTGAATATAAATTAATGATTGAATAACAAAATGGCTTAGTGACAAAAACAGATTTCAAGCAGTGTACAGTTAATTAACACAATCTTACATTTTAAAGACAGCTGAATGAGGGGGAGCTGATTTTCCTCAGTACCAAATGTAGTGGGAGAAGAGTCCTAGGATCCCTGGTATCTGTGAGATTTATTTAATAAAAGTCACTGTGGTAGTTTGAATGTAATTGGCCCTCATAAGCTCATAGGGAGTGGCGCTATTAGGAGCTATGGCCTTGCTAAAGTAGGTGTGGTCTTGTTGAGAAAGTGTGTCATTATAGGGGCAGGATTTGAAGTCTCCCATGTGCAACCAATACCTACAGGAAGACCACTTCCTGTTGCCTGTGGGTCAAGATACAGAACTTTCAGCTCTTTCTCCAGCACCATACCTGCCTGCATGCCACCATGTCCCACCATGATGATGATGAACTAAACCTCTGAAAATGTAAGCTACCCCATTAAATGTCTTCCTTTATAAGAGTTCCTGTGGTCATGGTGTCTCTTCACAGCACTAGAAACTCTAACTAGGACAGCCACCTAACTGGCCAAATCAGGGAATGATCTTTGGCACACATCATTACCTGTTCCTTCTTACTCAGAAATATGTAGCCACTCTAGTCTACATTCATTTACAGTAGATGTTCCTTCTCTGGGCAGAAGTATCAGTGAAAACCATAGGCAGCCTCGAAGCTGTATACATTTTACAAGCAATGTTGAAGGAGATGTGTTTTTACATATACCTTCTCAACATTTGGTTCAAATATAGAGACTTGCACCTTTCAAAGTACATCAGCATACATAGTAGAATAAGCTTGAATTTGGAATTTGAAATTACATACTCACTACTTTTACTCAGTTGGTTCTAAAATAGCCAACTTAATTATGAAAATAAATTTAAAATACATTAGCATATGGGACTCAAATTGGTCAACACGCATGCACTTCGTCTTATAGGGTAAGACAGGATGTACATGGTGCAAATTTCAGGTATTTTAAAATTGAAAAGTATGTGGGCAAATATTTTGTGAACTGCTCAAAGTGGTTTGTGAGCCTGGGAGTGGGGACACTGAGAAGCAACAGAAGACAATGAAATTGAAGGCCAGGAACCTTCAAGGAAGCCAGCAGAGACCTCCAGATGAAATTTACAACTGCCTCTGGAACTGAAAGGTAGACAGAGATATACCAAGCAAATCCAAACATTTATATTTGGACTTTTAAGAAAAGTACACTTGTGTGCCACAAGACAGAATTTTGTCATACCTTTTCACACCCTTTGGGTAGCTATATCTGCCTCTAGGGATATATTTCAAAGATGCTGAGTACCCAAATGGGCTATCTCTACCATGCACTCAGTCTCTTAGGTACAAAATGCAATTTCTCTTTTGTAGCACCACCTAGACACCTCAATGCTTAATCTGCTTCTACAATGAGATTACTTAGTAAGCATGAGCATTCTGATGCTCTTTCTGTAAATCCTTCATCAGAAACCTGCACAGATGATAGGCAGGTAGAACTCAACAAAGTTTGTGCTCTAGAAGTGATTCATCTACAGCCTCCACTTTATTAGTAGTAGGTTATGTTTTACCACAGCCATCTGGGCTAAACATTGCTTCAATGTGTAAGTGGATATTAACATTTCCATAGTCCAGAAATAAACTCTGAAGAGCAATGTATCACCTTAAACTCACAAATTGGTTCTACATTCATACATGACTGTTATACATTTTAAAACCATTAAATTGCCTGTAACACCCTATAATTGAATTAGAGAGAAGATACAGCGCCATGACATCACAGAACTATGAAAATGCAAAAGTGGTTCCTATTGTGTCTCTTGTTATGTAATTATTCTTATTTATTCTGGGTTGCATAAACATTTTCCTATTCATTTGCATTTAGAAAATATATTTTTTATCTAACAATGATGTCGGTTTTGGCCAACCCTGACTGGGGGTGTTTTTGTTCTGAAAGATCTTGTATACTACTAGGTCAGGGATAGAATATTTGTTGCTAGCCAAGGAATAACTAAAGCTATAGGTCACTATTGTAATTATTCAGTTTTGCTCTTCTAAAAGCAGTCTATAGACTACATGCTAACAAATGTATATGTTGTGTTTGAATAAAACTTTATTAAAAGAAATGGCTAGCTTTGTGATCTCTGTTTTTAGCCTGTAAGTTCACATTAATAAATAGGCAATTTAAACTTTCCCATAATTTTCTATACATTGAGTAATAAAAAAATTATAATAAAAATAGTCAAGTGTTTTAGAGTCAGATATTCTGAGTTTTAGTTACTGTGGCCTTTGATCCAAAGATGATCTTAAATATTGTAATTATCCTAACTGTACTGAATTGTTCCAGGTTTTATTATTTTCATAAAAATAAAGAAAAATCACAAACTAAAAAAAAAAAACTTAACTAAAATGATTTTAAAAACACAAAATCTAGAATGCATTCATTACCTTACTTTTCCTCAGATTTAGAAGGCTTCATGTTTAAGTTTTATGCTTGTGTATGTGAGTTTATGTATATAAAAATAGGTTTCTATCTGTATCAATTCCCCAGGTGTTAACAGGGTTATTTGGCAACTCACTTAGCCTGTGGTGGGAGGCAGGACCCTGTAGGAGGCTGGAAGCCAGCCTTGTCACTGTGACCAGACAGGAAGGCAGAGAAGCCCTTGTCACAGGCAGAGATGGCTGCAGCCTGAAGTCTGAGTCACAGTGCTTGGCAGCCACATTTCCTATCGGAAAATGGCATGAGGATGTGTTTCTTGGGTTATGATTATGACGCCCACAGCCTGCCATTTGACTTCATTATTAGTGTCTAGTTTGAAAATAATTATTAAAAAAAAACCAATACTAATTTGACCTCTTTTTTTTTTATAAATTATAATAAAATCAAAGGACATTAATTCTTTATTAAGTGCCTTCCTCAGATTTCAGTGAGCTGGGAGAGTGAAGTTTTGCTTTCTTTACTTCTCCTGTGAGTCAGCAGGAAATTTAATTGCAAATTGAAATTAGACATGTAAATCATACGCCTCCACTCTTCCTTTGCTACTTTCTATAATACCATGGGCAAACAGGCTACATAATTTGCAGGCTTAGTACAAACTGAAAACATGGGGGCCCTGCCCCAAATGAAGAATCTGAAACTAGGGACAGGAGAACACTGGCCTCGGGATGGGGAACCTCCCACCTCAGGGTCCTGGGTGGTTATACAGGTTAAAGCAGTCTAAGTTAGCAGTATACAGTCTGTACTTAATTGGTCTTGAAGCATCCTTACATAAGGTTTATTACATTCAGAAATGTACACACAAGGAGAAGTTGAAATCATTTTTGCCACATTGCCTACACTTAATGGCATGACCTGTGGGGAACCAGAGAACTGCCTGTGGTCTGTCCTGCTGGTAGGGTTTAATGCCAGTAACAAATTGGGCTTTGTGACAGACCAATCACCCTAGGAACCACAAGATGGATGGCCAGCTGAATGAGGTAACTCCAATCCGTATTCTATTTCTCCTTAAGTTCTCTTTAATTCCAACAAGGTTATAGGCTTGAAGACGATTCAAAATGACTTTAAGGAGAGCTGTTTGCCTTGAGACTTAAGGGCAGGCACACAGCGTTTCACTCAAATATTAAAAATATCCTTTCCCATTAAAAAGTATGTTGAGTACATAACATAAATCAAATATTAACCTTGGCATGCCTATTCTTCAAAATCTCAACACTAACCACTGAGGAAAGGTATTTCATGAACCTCCACCAGAGAAACCCATCACATTAAGTTCAGTGTTTCTGTGTTGATTAGATTGTTACTTAAAATCATCCTTTCTGCTTTTGTTCTGTACTTTTAAAAACATTATTTATGTTGATCTGGAACAGCTGTTCTGGTGGGAACTTGTTCAATATACTTCTATTCTCTGTGCCTTATCTCTTATCTGTAAAATATGCTAATAAGAGAAATCATTCGTCTACAAATGAGCTTAGTGTATTTTTATCACTTAAAGCAACATCTGCTGTATGGTGAGTTCTCATGATAATAACTATTATCAATATTATGTTGTCATTATTTCCTTCTGGATAAATTTGAAAACTCGGAGAATATACGCTATCTCTTCTTGCTCAGTGCTTTGAACAATAACAATTTGCCAAGTATTTGTTGAAAGGTTACATTTTTTTTGTTGTTTTTATTTTTGTTTTTTGAGACAATGTCTCTATGTCACTCTGGCTGTCCTAGAACTCACTATGGCTGGCCTTGAACTCACAGAGATCTGCCCACCTCTGTCTCCTAAGTTCTGGGATTAAAGGTGTGGGACACTATGCCTGGCTAAAAGATTGTTGTTTTTTTGTTTTGTTTTTTTTTTAGATTTTGTGGGAATTTTATTTAGGTAGATGAATGATTAACTTAAGACAAAAGATTAATGGAAAGCCACCCCCATAAACTTTAAATACTTAAATGCTTCTATTCACAACGATACAATTAGCTATGTCCCTTGTTTTAATGTTTAAAAGCATGGGATGTAGTAAATCTTATTGCTAGGGAACTTGGGTAATTCAACAAGCTGATAACTATTTGGACAGTTTTCTTTTCTCTCAATTTCTTTGAGAATGAACTTAATAAGGATGTATGTACTGCCTAAGAGAGCAAAATGACCCAAGACCAGCAGTTAGTAATTTCTAGGTGCAAAGAGGCTAGTCAGCTTAGGTACTATAGGAGCTCAAGTTTTCATGTTTAACTTTGAAACAAGTAGGTAAACAGGCATTTTGTTGGCAAGAAGAGCTGACATTTGGGGACTGAAACAGATTCCTCAAGGGATGTCTCCTCATTACAGTACCTTTATTCTATTATAAATTTCACTGTTTACAGATTCCTTATCTCCCATTCCATTCCTGGCTAAATGCCATTGATGTGGGAAAGTAGATAAACAAAGTTTAAACCATCCGCAAAAATATATAGGACTCCTGAGTTGTGATATTGATTGTACCCATTTATGACAGATCAGGATAAATACCTCTGATGTAAATATTTTTTTCAATGGGAAAAGCCAACAGTTTAAAGATATATTCTACCTTTCAAGCGCATAGTTATATTCACAACACAGTAAAATAATCACAAGTTAAACAAATATATTGCTCAAAGAATGTTTCAAAAATAGCTCTCCTCAAATCTATTCTAGCTCAACTTACAACTTAGAAATACACAAAATAAAATAAGCCAATTATAAATGAAAGTAAAAATTTGGACTGTGATTTTATTTTAAGGTTAAAAAAGAAGTTCATTTCCAAGAATTGCTTATCACATAATAGGATAGCTAGCAGGTATAAAATTAAGCACTAAAGAGTTAATGAGCTTCTATGTAAATTAAAATATATTTGTTGTTCATTTATTTGAAAAAAAGGTTATATTGATCTACATTAGTGTTTATTTAAATTCATCTTATACAACACCTATACAGAGTCAACCTGTCTCAAATTTTAGGAATTAAAATGCATATAGTTTCTAAGCATATACATATTAATTAATATGTAAGCTGACATTTCATAAACAGGGTTATCATCCATCATAGTGCAAAGATTATTGGATTAAATAAGTTTTCTTGCATAAATAAACTATTGGAATAGTTAGAGAATTTACTTTTCATAAGAATATATAGAGTAGCATCTACTCCATGTCATTCCAAACAGTGGTTTGATTTTTGCTTTGTTTTCCATATCTTCAAAGTTCTCATATCTTACGCTGACTACTATTAAGGACAAGGCTGATCTCATAAAATTTAAGAAATCTTTGGTATTTGGGGGCTATTCTTGAATATGCTTTTTCCAAAAGTAAAAAGCATTCTGGTGAAAAATAGGATTAAGCGCCTTTTTTTCTTTTTCTTTTTTTTAAATCATTTTCTTACTAATTTTTTTCATTTATTTTACATGCCAACCGCAGTTTCCCCTCCCTCCTCTCCTCCTGTTCCCTTCCCCACCTCCACCTACTCAGTCTGCCATCCACTCCTTTTCCATTCAGAAAGGGGCAGGCCTCCCATGGGAGTCAACAAAGCTTGGCATTTCACCTTGAGGCAGGGCCAAGCTCCTTCTTGTCTTGAGTTTTCCTTTGTCCTTTGCTTTCTTTTAGGGGGAGAACAGTTGGCACCTGGAAACCCGTGTCTCTGTTTTAAGTGTCAATCAGAGGCCTATTTGCTGAGAAAGCACACTTTAAGGAATGTGATCAGAAATCTGTTCTTGGAAGTTGTTTCTTTCTGTTCCAGTCTTCCATGACTGCTTGGATTTAACGGCTGTGGAAAAGCTGCCCTTCACACCCAAGAATTAGAAAGAGAGCAGAAAATGTTTCTAGTCATGACACAATGACTGCTAAATCCTTCTTTACTTGGACTTAAACAATCTGTGCATCATGATCTATCTGCATAAAAACCACATAGGATATACATGGTGTCACACATATTTAATATATACATAAGTATATATTATGCAAAGTTTGAGTCGTGAGAGCACTTAATATGTTAATAAAAAATTTCTGTGACATTTGAAGTCATATACTACTTTTGAATATTTTCTGTTCCACAAAGCTTCCAAACATGACTATCATTTCTGGTTAGGAACCAAATCTTTTCTAAAAGACATTCATGGACTAGAGAGATGGCTCTGTAGGTTAGGAGCATGCACTGCTCTCAGAGAGGACCTGTCGGTTCCTAGCATCCTGTAACACCAACTCCATGGCATCTGACACCTGCTTCTGGAGTGGCTGGGCACCTGCACTTATATGCTCACAAATCTACACACAGACACACATACTTGAAAATAAAATAAATTTTAAAAGACAAGATACTTATTCTAGTTATTTTGAAAGCCAAAATAAAAGAGGAATTTAAAATGCCAGTAGATTTCAGATGTTCATGGATATATTATCTATGTAGGCTAAATCAGGCTAAATAATAATGAGGTTGATTTTAATTTTATTTTAATAGGACATTTACTTTATCTAGTTTTCATGACCTTTAGACTAAAAAGTAAAGGAAAAACTCATCACATAAATTAGAAAGTGGACATGATGAGCAAAAGCAAGAAATTAGAGTCACTAGCACCTCACCAACAAAAAGACAGAATTCCAGAAACTCTGGGAAAGTCTCTCTCTCTCTCTCTCTCTCTCTCTCTCTCTCTCTCTCTCTCTCTCTCTCTCTCTCTCTCTCTCCCTCTCCCTCTCTCTCTTTCTCTCTCTCCCTACCCTACCTCCCTCTCCCTATTTCTCCCTTCCTCACTCACTCTCTATCTCTGCATTTATATCTCTCTGTCTCTGTGTGCCTGTCTGTCTCTCCCTTCATCCTTCCAATATCTCCATTACTGTGGTGGGAGCCAAGGTTCTACTACTAGGCACCTGCTCTACCATTCAGCTATTCTATACCCTCGGTGGAATATTAGTTCTTACACCTATCGGCTGAAATGTTTTACTTAGTAGATTATATAGTTTAAAGAAGTGTCAAAGTTCTCTTTAGAATATAAAATTTCTGGGCTGACTTAATAAATTTTATGACATAAGATGATTAGGTTTACATATACAAGATCTATTTAAATAAGTCAAAATTCATCACCTCTGGATGATGCTTAGGGTCAGAACTCATATGTATGGTTATTAACACTTTTTTTTTTTTTTTTTGGTTTTTCAAGACAGGGTTTCTCTGTGTAGTTTTGGTGCCTGTCCTGGATCTTGTTCTGTAGACCAGGCTGGCCTCGAACTCACAGAGTTCCGCATGGCTCTGTCTCCCAAGTGCTAAGATTAAAGGCCTGGGCCACCACCACCCCGCTCTATTAACAATTTTTTTTAAATAATTTTATGTTATTGTATCATGGTCTAGGTTCTCTACTGGTCTGCCTCTTTCTATACTATTTATATGATGAATAAGTCTACATTCTAAGAATGTTTCAATAATTATATCAAGTCATTTTCTTTTCATTTAATGAGAATTTTTATAAGGCATGAAATACAGAGTAGAAGTTTGTTACTTGTAGGTGTTAGTTAGGTTTCAGGGTTTTTTTTCACATAAATAAACTATTCTACTCCTTTTTATTTTATGACATGTAAAATGATTAAGAATTCTTTATATTCTGTAGCCGTGAATGAGAAATTTCCTGATTCCAGATTCATGAACAAATTTCACTAGCTCTTTACATTATTCTCATGTAAATTTAAAACATGTTTGTAATTTGTAGATTATATATAGCTCTTTCTTACTTTTGCTCTTTTCTTTCCTTCTCTTCCTTCCTTCCTTTCTTTCTATTTTTCAAAAGTCTCACATAAACCAGATAGACCTTAAACTTGCTGTGTAGCTAGAACAACTCTGAATCCCTAGTCCTCCTGTCTGTACTTCTGAAAAGGCAAGATTACGGCATGTGTAAATGGGCATCTGGCTGTACTGTGCATTTCTAAAGCAAGTGTATATATATACACAAATGCAGTCAACAGACAATGAGGTTCCATTGGCTGCAATAGTTCTAAGCAATGAAAATTTGTATTTAAGTCAAAGATCTGTTAATTGTGATAAGAAGGGACACTGAGCAAATAATTAACAAAGGAGTAAAACTGTGGTCAATAAAATCATAATAATTTGAGTATTTTAGCATTTATTATTTTTGAAAATTATTTTCTCAATATATTTCATAGCCATCTTGCTCTTTGTTTTCATTGAAAAGGAGCAAAGAAAATAAATCAATTCTGGTACCCTTCTTTTCTATTGAAGTAACATTTTCCATTCAACTGACATGACAGTGATGTAGTGAAGAGATTGCAATCCCCAGAGCCATTCTATAGCCATAGTGAAAATACTCTAGTCATACAGCTCAGAGAATTAGCATTTGTGGAACTCTGGCAGTCCAGATGTCCTCTTTGAAGATAGTGTACCATGGTGTACCAAGTTTTGAAGCCAGCTGATTGGTTCAAGAGTGGTCATTCCCCACCAAGTCTAACCTCTTGTTAATAGTTCAAGGATATACTGATTTGAAAGCTCAGTCCAATGAGACATTTTGAAGTAACGAGCTCACTCAAATCTCCCAGGAGTGTTGATATCCACAGCACACAGAGTAAACAGAGAAAGAGCAACAATGTGAAAAATAAGGACATGCAGCACAGACTGAGCCATGAATGGAAACACTCACAAGGTAAAGGGCACCATGAGTCCACCAAAGAAAAACAAGGGAATCAGCAGAAAGGAGAGGCGTGACCAAGATACCAGAGGGGCAAAAAGAGCAGACAGCTTGTGATCATAATCACAAACTATTGAGAGGGAATCTTGGGATAGCAGCAGTCCCTCATAGTTAAAGCAACAGAGATCTGCACTATCCTCCAGTGCTTGAACCCCATTTAATATCCCCAAAACTGTCTGTCATGACTAAAATTAACTCATATTGTACTGATTCTTAGTGTATCCTAATAACAAACCTTTACCACTAAGACTGTCCAAATGTATCTAGTTGTCAAATATGGAACAAATTTAATACACTATAAACTTTGAAGAACAGTATTAGTTTTCTCAAGTACTAACTATTAGTGGTCTTTTTGAAGTATCTTTGTGACTAGTAAGAGGGGATAGCAATGGTGAGTTCTTACTAAATGCTCAAATATATATTCTGGTTAATGGTCAGGATATCTTACTGTGTTTAGTAATGTTATCATTTGGCATAATAAAATTTTTATTTGTACACAGTGGTATTATTCCATCTAAAAAATATTTGAGTCCACATGCTTTGTGACTTAGTGGGAACATAGTTTAATTATGCTGTAATGAAAGATGTTCTGAAATTTAGGGAAACTAACAGAAAATGTAGATATTGGACATTTTTGGAAATCTATGCAATATGCTTATATATATTTGCATACATAAATAATCAAATAGAAAACATCTACCCATGAAAAAACTTTTAAAAATTATCAAGCAAAATTCTCAAAAATTTCAAAAAACTTTTATTTCACATCTTAAACCATGGTACCCAAATGTGATGTATGTATCCATGCTCATTTAAATACAAGCCAAGCTATGATACCTACACTCTGCTTGTCTTACCAGGAGTTAACTGGACAATGATATCACCTTTTATGTTATGAATTTGCTTTAACAGGTGGCAGATGGACACTTCCTGTTTAGTGATTTTATATTAATTTAACTCTATGATCATGATATTTATTTTCATATTTTTAGATAAGTAACTGTGATAAGATACAAGTCATTAATAACTTTATATGAATAAAACTGGTAATGCTAATTTTTAAAGGAGTGATTTGATGGACATATTGGATCACTGTTAGGTATTACTATTTCCTTGATATCAGATGCTATTTTAAATATTTTGAGCTCTTATTAGTGTTTTTGATCCTATAGAAATTAGCTGCTTATGGAATTGAATCATTACAAGTACAAAAATGAAAAGATCAACTGTACAGAAAAAAGGAAATAAATAGCTAATGAAACTCTAATCATACATCTCTCAATGAGAGACTTAAAAGCAAAAGGAAAGAAATACATCTATCCACCAGCAAGTAGTGGCTAATCATATTTCTCTCTCATTTTTCTGGATCCATGATGAAAATGTCACATCCCCTCAGAAAAAGGGGTATGGAGGAAAGAAAGAAAGTCAGAAAAAAAAGAAAGGAAAACAAGTGGAGAGAAAAAAATTGAAAAAAGAACAAAAGCTCAAAGCAAGTATATCCAGATGTTTGTCCTTTCAACACAGAAAACTACCTGGAAGGCAATCTGTAGTCATTCGCTGAGTGACATTTGGTTAGAGAAAAGAAAGTTTCCGTCTTAGAGAAAAATAAAGACAGAAATATCAAAGTCAGAATGATTTTGTCAGAAACTGCTTAGGTTTTCCTGACAATGTTGGCCTAGACTAATGATTACAAAGCCATACTCAATAATAAAAGACCACTTGAGTGCATTCAGCACTAATTAGGAACTCCACCTTCATCAGGATTTGGAAAGAGTTCTACCTGCACAAATAATGATCGTTTCTGGCATTTTGGAGCAAGGTAGGTTTCTCTATTGGCATCTAAGCAGCGGGGGACTGGTCATGTTAGATCCAAGTCTTCTGTTTGCAGTCCCTCGCCTACCGTGGCCTATGGATGCAGTTGTGAAAACATTCAGGAAAAGCGATATTCTTCCTTCCATTCCTCCCCAGTTTAAATGTGAAGATGATCCAAACAGGCTTCCTTCAAGTTCCATCCCGGCTTTGAGAGCTGTCCAGACCCGCGGTTATATTCAAAACCCTCTGTCTATCTCAGCTGCTTGTTTTCTGTTAGAGACCTATTATTTTCCTCTATGTTTTATATTCCATCACTCTTAACGTTTTGCTGAAAATGATGATTTATGAAACTGTTTCTTATCTTTCTTTCATTTGTACGTACGTTCAGTTAATGACAATAACAAAATTAATTTTTTTGTATGTTTGTTTACATCTGTTATTTCTTCGGTGTCATCTAACCCAGGTGGTGGTCAACACAGGTCACTCAGAGGTAATTACTGATAAGCTCTACAAAACAAACTCCAATGTTGGGAGATCAAGCAGAAAGCTGCCTTCTCAAGTTTTCTGCTCTGCAGGGACCATGCAGCTCTGAGCTGCACACTTGCTCCTCTCTAATCTGCACCATCCCCCAGAATGCATGCCTATCTTTTTAAGTAGCTTTGCCAAGTGACAGCTTGATCACAGCAATCTAAAATGGCTTAAGTGCCACAGGTTGACATTTTGCATTCTTTTATTGCTTTCCATTTTTATCTACATAGAAAAATTGGTGATAACTAATATCCAGTTGATCTTTTCATTCTGGTAATAAAATGATAATACAAAGATCTTATTATCCACCCTAGGCATCCATCAAAGTACATTTTCCAATAACAATACTGCTTAGAATGTTGCTTATCTTTTTCCAAGTCAAAAGTGAGGTTAAGTAGTTGGCTTTAGATTCCCTTCTGTCTCTAGGACTAGGTCTTTGTGCTGTAAAAAGACTTTGAACTTTACCCCTTGACATTTTGTCCACATTAATATCTTCTGCAATTTTGTTGTTTAGGCATCTTAGATGAATCACTTGGTACGATAAGCCAAAGCAGTTGAAAGTTGTGCCTACTGAAGTAACTGTCCTAGCCCCAAAGAGGTTTTCTTCTCTTACAGAAGTAAGAAGAAAGGAAACAGAAGAAAGCCACATTATAGGTACAGAAAGAAACAGAGAGAGCAGTAGGAAGGAAGAGCGAGCAGGGAAGGAGGGAGACAAGCCAGCACACAATCAGAAAGGCAAAGAAAACAAGCAAAGCAGAGAGCACAATTTAGTGAAACCCATTTCTCGGGCTGGGAGAAGTCCAGTGAGGCAAGTGCTCGCAGGCCAAGCATGAGGACATGAGCTCGTCTCACAGGCAGTGTTTACCGTCTGTGCTCTGGGACATGGAGGAGGAGGGCATTAACCAGTGCATCTACCCAACTGCTCAGCTCCATCTCACAAAAGATGGTGGAAAACTACAGAGAAAGAGACCTAGCATTAACCTCTAGCACTTGAAAGGGCCTGAATACCCTCTCTCCTCTTCTCTCCACCCGACTCACTCTCTCTCTCTCCCTCTCCCTCTCCTCTCTCTCTCTCTCTCTCTTTGTCTCACATACACACACATAAACACACACAATCCATTGCTCTAATGGATTTATGTCTTCCTGTAGACAAGAACATTCTGTAATATGCCACTACTATGAAAAAACAAAAACTATTGAGAATAACAAGCAAAAAAAGAAACAACAAAATTAAATCATTACTATATCCACTACAACATAAAAGTAGTTACTTCAGTGACCATTAGGACCCAACCATGGGTCATGAATGCAAATCTGGCTTCCAAATTTTCAATATCTTTCAACTTCCATAGATTATAGCTCTAAATGCTTCTAAGGACGCATAGAAAAAAATTAAGTAACCAATACACCACTACAAAGGCAATATTTTTTCAGAAAAAAATTAAGTATCATCTAATCAGTTTAGACATACTTTTTGGAATCACTGTGTATCCAGTTTGAAATCAGACCTCTCTTGGTAACTCAAGAGTTTCAAAGAGACTCTAGCTATGTGGTTTTGCAATAAGAATACAGACTAAGAGCAAAATTTTGTACAGACCCTACAAACAGAGCATTTGAGAAATTTCTACCTGGAATAGAAAGTTCCTTTTGCAATTTCTTATAGTCTTAAAAAACATAAGTCATTTAATATTACAGAACAGCCAAGAGACTGCCAAATACATTTTTGTAATATTATTTCATAGCCAATTATTGAGGCTCAGCTAAAAAAGCACTTTTTGACAATATTTATTATTATTTAGTTCATATTAGTATAGTTTTATGATTATTTTTGTCAAGTAGCCTATAGCTTTTTCAATTAATTCAAATATTCTTCATCTTTATGTTAAATGGATATGAATTCTCAGTCCTTTCCCATCTGACTGTATTAAATTATCTTTACTTACCCTGATATTATCTGTACTAAAGTGGTGGTTGGTTTGGGGTTTTCTGTTTGTTTGTTTGTTTTGGCCATTGCATTACAAAATTATTGAGTCAAGGTGTGATGGTTTGAACTGGAAATGCCCCTTCCCCAGTCTCAGGCATTTGAACCCTTGGTTCCCATTTGTTGGCAATATTTGAGGAGACAATGGGCAAGTGCAGTGTTGGTGGAGCAAGGATGTCACTGCTCGGGTTTGGAGAGTTCGAAGCCTCAGATCACTTCCACTGTGCCATCAAGATGTGAGCTCTCAGATTCCTGCTCCTTTCACCACATTTGCAGCCCGCTCTCGCCTGCCTCCCTGTCGCCTGCCTCCCTGTCGTCATGATGGGCTCTTAGTCCTTTGCAGTCACAAGCCCAAATAAACTTTACTTTCTATCAGTTGTTTCCCGTCATGGTGCTTATTAGAACAGAGAAGTGACTAACACACAAGATTCGCTTTTCTCAGAGCAGGAAATAGGAAAGAATCATCTCCCTGCCCCCGTTCCTTCCTTGTGACTCTGAGCAGAGGACAGTGGAGATCCATAAGTGTTCATGTTTACCTTTCAGCCCACAGGTTTTCAAACTGACCATGATCTAATTCTAAGTTGCAGAGAGCAAACATATTTTCATGCTGATATTGGCAAAGGTATGGCAGTGAACTGAGATTGGTCTGTGACACTTTTTCTTTACCATCCAAAAGATCAAAACATTAAAATTCCAAGTCAATGTGCAGAAATAAATCTCAGATGGCTTCCGCTCAGTATGAACAATTTAGAGTATACTTTTTCAGTTTATGGAAATCTTTTTTGTTATAGTCCATCTAGTGCCTGTGGTAGTTTTCTTAAAATACATCAGTTTAAGTACTTCATATAATATTTCAAGACAGTGATGCCATGCAAGTGTGACATAGTAAATGTGTATGACTGTCAAAGTGTCAGACAAGTTTAGGGCTCATGAAAGTTGTACATAATTAATTGCTCTTATGTACAAATATTTCCAATTAATTTTTGCTTGAGTAACAAGTGCGCTTTGGGTGAAAACAGGTGAATGTTATTTGAACATAAATTCCTAACTAGCCTCAAATTTGACTCATCTTCATGAAATTCACTACATCTGTCCCCAGCTCCCCAAACAAAACAAAGGCAAAAGAAAATGGGAACATTACCTTGTCACTGAATGTTTCTTCCAGGGCCTACTGTCAAGCTAAGGCATTTGCAGTCCTGTCCAAGGTGCGCACTGAAAGCTTGAGATCCACTCATTTAATTCAAGTGTGCAAGTGTAACTTATACTACTTTAAAAAGGAAAAAAATCACTAACCAGTGAAAATCTTTGTCTTCCAAGTTATTATTCTATGAAGTATGCAAAGTGTGGGGAAAGACTGTCTGTAGTATTATATTACTAGAGCCTCATAGCAGACAAGGCAGACTTATTTATGTTCAGTATATGTTCTAAGCAATTGTAGCTAAACAACAGAGAATTGCATTTGACTTGGCTAGTTCCATTAATTGTCAGAGTGTACGTTTTCATTTTATAATTTAAAAATTAATATTTTATTATGTGCTTAATACAAATAAAATAAAAGAAATACATAGAGGGGAGGTGTAGAAGTAGATATTTTCCCCACATGAATTTTCTACAACTCAGCAGGAATCAGTACACTCTACCATTGTATTAAGGCACAAAGCTACCTTTGAAGAGAGAGAGTACTCTGTGGGCTGCCAATGTGCTTCTGTCTGCACTTCTGGGCACCGGGGCATCAGATCTATAAAATCAGACCTATAAAACCTATAAAATTCCTTCTCAGGAAGGTATCTAGGAGAACATCTGGAGAGGAGCTGATGAAGACTTGAAATAGCATTTGTGTTAAAGCTCAGAGAGATAATTCTTAGGAATTATTTTGTTTTTGATCATTTTTAAGTGCTTGGCACAGCTGCCTGTAATTTATAATTCAATGTTTATTCTGTGATTTATCAGACTCACCTTTTTTTTTTCTTGCTTAAAATATTAGCACACATGAGGACAAGTACCAGTTGTTTGTGTTGAAACCCAAGCATATGCAATAATATGTATTGGTTAGAGAAGTTATTTTGCTTTTACAATTTCTTCCCCTCAGAGAGTGAGTTGTTGCCCTTTGGAAACACAGCCAAATATTTTGGAAGTCCCACCAACTCACAGGCAGCTTTCTTCCAGGGCCAGAGACTGGAATCTTACTACGACATTGAGAGATTAGAGGTGTGTTAGAATCATTTTATTAAGTAGTTAATGAATTTGTGGTCATTGGATGAGCTTTCATTATGTGGTCAGCAAAACCTGGAAAAGAAAAATCTAAACATTCACATAAAGAAGTGGAATAGATTTACTTATTACTTAATGCTGGAACTCAAAATAAAACCACAGTCCTTATATCCTTTCAGATCTCCATCAAAATTCAATTAAAACTCAGTCCATGCATCTCTCTGACTCGTCATCTGGCATGCATATCACATTTGAATGGTTTTAGTTATTTTGTCAATATATGATCAGGATGTAAAAATTCATCATGTAAATTCTTAATAATCAAGAATAAACTCTTCAGACTCAGAAATTTTCTAAGAATGTAGGGTGGTGAGGAACACATTATTCGTATGCAAATCTTTGTATGAATTTAGAAGGATGATTAATAATTCTCAAAATAAGAGAAATTAAACATTTCTTTTACATATTTGAGTTAAGGGATAGAAACAGAAGGAAATAAGGCTCATGGTATTTCCCCCTATTTAATAATGAAGGGAACTACTGGACTTCAATTTCTGACCAAATACCAATGCATAATCTGATAGCCTCTATAGACAACTGTACCTTCTGTTTCAAAATATCTGCCGCCTCTTTCCCACATAGGAGTAGGAACCACAGTGGGAAACCTTTGGATGGATTAAATATAAAATGAATTTTTACACCCCAGATGATGGACTGGTATGCTTCAAGGTGAGATCATGAGTTTTATAAATGCATTTCTCTTACTCTCTCTTTTCCTTGACTAGCTTACATTGTAATGGAGGAAAACAGTTTAAAAATTTTGAATAGGCACTTACTGGAATTACAGTTAATCCTGATACAATCTAGATGGGGAAGAATAGATGAAAAATGAATATTTATCCTTCAAGGTAATAGCTGCAGACATCCAATAAAATTACAGTCCACCCTTCCGGGGACAGACACATGCAAATTTGGCCACTCCATATCATTATTCTTTATATACTTCTAGAACCCAGATTTATTGTTATAAAACCGTACCATTAGAAACAAGAGAATGTTTAAAACTATGGCCAATTCAAACAGAGCTACATGGTGACATATCTAAGTGAGGTAGCAGGTAGTTAACTGTCAAAGATGCTTGACTCAGACTGGCTGCAACATCCTCCCCATATGTGAAAGAACATACGATTATTTTCAGCAAAAGTTAAAAGTGCTCCGTCACAATGGGGTACTGTGCAAGCTCAGCTAGGCTCAGACATCTTGGACCTCCAAAATCTAATATCCCACAAAGGCTGACAAAATTCTTTACCACTGCAGTCATCAAATGGAGAAAGATATTAAAATTATTCTTTCTCATCCCAATATTTTATATATATATATATATATATATATATTTCTCTTTTGATTTTGATTTTCTGGGGCATAAAGTGTTAACAACCAGATGCTGGTGGATTCCACACCTTGTATTAATTGAAGGAGAAAAGAAATAACTGTATGAATCCTTAGATGTTACAGTGGCTGTGGAGTAGCCAGCCATCCTGTGCAGCACACAGGGCTAGGCCTCTCTGAGCTACATTGAGGATCACAGTTAACAGTACAGTTCTGATTTTTCTTTTTGCGTGCTTGCTTCACATAAAAGCAGATATGAAACAGAATGCCTGGTGTGGATAACACAATAGTTATTTTTAAAGAACTGCATGGAATGTTTTGATTGTATTTTATGGAGAGATTAAATGCATTTTTGGCTTTTGTCTTATTATTTAATGCCTTTGGGGAACATGGAAAATATAAACCTAGATTCTGTGTCCATATAGCTAAGTTTGTCATGTGTCGTCAACCGCATCAGAAAAGTGGTTGCAAACAGCCAAGGACCAGCAGCTACACAACTCCTTCTACAGAATGCTTTGCTGGTGAGAACCCCTCTAAGTGTTCTCATTGCAAGCAGTCAGCCTCTTTGCGCAATTAAGCCATTTATTCCATTTTTCTGTAGTAACCTATTATTGTCACTAGAGGGAACTCTAACAGAACAATAAGCAGTACTGCATGTTTTTTTTTTTAACTATACTGTTCAACTTCGTTTAATTTGTATCATTGAACATAATTAATTGAAATAAGCTAGCAAGAGTTACTTTTCTAGTTTATAAGCTACTGTTCTACTCATCACAATTTGAAAACGTAGGTTGGTTTGTCATAAATGTCACGTGTTGTTTTCTTCTAATTATCATTTTGAAAATAAATCTGCACGGTTTCAAATTTTGTTTTGCTTCCTCTCCTGATTCGTGTGTGTGTGCGTGTCTGTGTGCGTGCATGTTTGTGTGTACATGTGTGTATATGTGCATGTGTTTGCCTGCGTGTGCGTGCATGCATGCATGCGTGCATGTATGTGTGTGTGCCTGCGCGTGTGTGCATGCCATGTGTGCACGCATGTGTGTATGGGTGTGTGTGTGTGTGTGTGTGTGTATTTACTACTGTCATGAAATACAGTAAAACCTCATTCATTTTCACTTATTTGGATTTAATGATAATATTGAAACTTATTGGGCAGAATATTAAATCTTTACTTGGTATGGAGGCATTTGCGGGGAGGGGACCTGTGAATAAAGATTTTGAAAGGCCAAGCACAGCTAGAAAACTAACTTCAAGAATTCAGTAGAAGTTGATGGTAGAACTTGCAGGGAACTGGGATCTCATTAGGGAGGGACCTTTCTTTTCCTTTCACTGAAATGAACTTCTAAGCCCATCCCTTCACAACATTTCACAGTTTATATTAATTTGAGGTTAAATTGACTAAATTTAACTAAAAAATAATAAAGTCCAGAACTTTTAAAATTCTACAGTTCAATGCTTTTCTTAGTTTGTTTTGTATTTACTCCGTAATTCATCTAGATTGGTGAGGTTTTACTGTAGCAACTCTTTTTGTTGGTACACTTAATCAGGAAAGCATTATCTCTCTGTAAAGGAGCCTGTGTCCTTACTGTTCTCGTGGCTGTTTGCTGAGGGCCGCAGACTTTGGGCATTGAAGGGTTGTGGATTGCTGAATGACAGCAAAATATCCCACACAGTACTTCAAAACAGAAGAGATGGAGGACCACAAAGATGGCTATTCAAAGGAGAAGCCCACGGAGGAAGCAGGAACAACTGTTGTTCTAGACACCAAAGTATAAATTCGATATATTTCATGTGCATGTTATCTAACACATGTTGAGCTTGTTCGTTCATTTATTTATTTATTTATTTATTCATTCATTCATTTATTTATTTATTTTTCAAGGGTGTCATCTACCACCCATTAGAACATCAGTAAATATAATAGAAAAAAAATCCATTTTGAGACAGTTTAAAGCCGCATAATTCAGTTTCAAAATCATCTCACTGATAGGGCTTCCCCAAACCCTCATTGGTAGGAATCACAAAACACTAAATTATGTTGAACATAAAAAAAGTGATGCCCACCAAAGCATTAATTGATTGTTTTAACTTTTCATAGCAAACGGGCTAGTTGATAAATGTTTGCAGGCAAAACTGAACAAAAAGTGAGAAGTGTCAGCTTAATGGTGGAAGGCATATTGTTACCTAGATTGACCGTGAGTTTCACACGCCCTGCATCTAGCTCCAGTCGAAGGGTGTCTGCGGAGTCTCTAGAAGTGGTCGCCATCAGAATACCATATGCACGCTGGGATCTGAACCGTAAAGACACATCCTCGGCCTCAGTGTGCATCACCACTGGTAGCTGAATTTTCATGAACATACTCCCATCATAGCTCAAAACTGTTGCCTCTAGGGGAGAAAAGGGATACAGTTCAGTTTTGGTTAGTGTAGTGCACACTTGGGGAAGAGGAGTTTGCTGAAGTTTTCAATGATTAAATCGGCTCATCTATTTCAGCAACGAGTTTCTTATTTTGTAAGGCAAGGGACATTCTAGCAGGGACTCCTTCATTTGTCGAGTATATGCTAACACTCAGAAAGCCCCTCTACCTATAGCATATGCTATAGCAATGACCACATGGGGTCGTAAATATTTTATAAGCATTTCCCTTGTAAAAAAGCATAGGTAATGCTGTTTTGAATAGCTGCAGTCTCAACCTAGTTGGAAACAGTGCAAGGATGCATGTGTGGATAGGCACTGAGGGCCCTGACTACTCTGTAACATTAATTAGCTTTGCCCTGCCTCTGATTGAGTATTCAGGAGCAAAAGCTCAAGGGGTGTTAGTGGAAGATACCTAAATCCAGGGCTGTCTGGTAAATCCGGGGATGAACAGACGCTACTTCAATATTTTTTTCATACTATCTACTCTAAAATGTAAATACTACAGAAATGTAGAAGTCATCCTCTCTACCAAAGTTACTATTCCAAAGAAGAAAATAAAAACCAACAATATGCCAACGAGTAAGAAAGAATATTCTATTGTGTTACTATGCTTAACGAGGAAAGTTTTTAAGTTACATCAAACCATAATCTTATTTTAATTTTCCTTTACAAATAAGAAATAATTTAAATGTCTATAAGCACAAACTTGGTGTCCTTATAATATTGAATTACCACCAAATCATCTATAACTATGTACATCAAATAGGGGTGGAGGTAGGAATAGGGATTTGTGTGGGCATGTGTTTCTAAATTAAGTTACATGGAAGTCACAAACACTATATTAAACATGTGAAGAAATTATTAGCAATACTGCTGATGATAGACTGCTTCAAGAAACAGCACCCCTCAATGTTAAATGCCATTTGGTACTGGGACACTGAGAAACAAGTATGAGTCATGTTGCTTCTGGGAATTCAAAATGTCATTTAACAAAAAGAAAAACTACCTGGAATGAAAATAAACTTAAAAATTTTCATTAATCTTGGATATTTACACAGCATAGTCATTAACTTTACTGGTGTAATTGTGTTTATTATTAAGAATATCTTTTGGTATGGCTTTCAAAGTTCATCTTTCAGAAAGTCAAGACAGTCAAGTACTGTTTCCAGGAGATTTTAACCATCATTTGTTCTTGTTCAAGGCTTGAACAAGAAACCTGAATCTCTAAGTATTGCACTCCATTTCTAGGACTGTCTCCTTCATACTCTGCTCTTTCCACCCAGCCTTGGATTAATGGATCTTCAGCAACCTGTGAGCTCTCTTCTCTCTTCCTTTTTGAGTGAAGACTTCTTCACCTATTGCCTATTTGACGTGTCCAGTTATAATGGAATTATAATCTCACCATTAATTTGCCCTTCCCCAAATGAACACATTCCAAATGTGCTTCTTCAATCCCTTCCATCTCAGTAAATGATGTTTACATTACTGTCCGAAACCAAGCCTGTGGATTTCTCTCTTACTCTCCCTGCCGTGTGCAGTCTATTTTCAAGTTCACAGACCTTTGTGTTATAATTACATTTTTAAAAATCTCAGTTGATGTTTTTTTACCTTTGTAACTAAACTATTTCAGTCTCTATTCTCATCTTACCTAGACAGCTAAAATAGTTATTGCTCTGGTATATCTATAGCTACCCTTTCTTTCTGCACACAGCAGCCAAGTTGAACCCTTATAGAGGGACACCCTCCCTATTAGATCATTCTTTGGGTTAAATCAGGTCTCTATTTTTCTTTTGCAGTTAGAATCTCTCTGCGCTCAGCTCTTATCATCATTCTCTGCAGTTAATCTATTCCACCCATTCCAAGTCCATTCATTATTAAAACATTTGCACTCACAAATGCTTGTATGTGGAAATTGCTCACCCTACATCTATTAGTGTTTGGCTTTTTTTGAAGTTTGGATTTCAGTTTCTTCCATATTGAAGTATCAGCCCTCCTATTTCAAACTATAATTTCTCATTTGTGTGGGTGGTATCAGCTGCATCTGCCCTTTTGAAAGTGCCCTGAGGAAGCAGACCAGTCGCTCACCACTCTGACACCAGGGAGCCACTGAGCCAGACACAGCTGAGACACCGCACCATAAATGCTTCTTGAATTAGCAACTGCCATCTACATTGAGAGCACATGAAAGAACTTCTCTGCATGTGGATACAAAGCTTGCAGAAGCACTCCACAGAGCAATAAAGCATTTATTCTGTCTGACACCAGGGCAATCAAGTTTGGCAATGTATGGCAAAAATAATAATAATTTCATGTCTAATCTGAAGGTTAGACTAGAAAGGGTTTCTGTTTATCCATATACTCTGTTGTTAGTCATAGACCTAACAGTCGAGAACATAAAATATGATCTTAAAATATATGACTTGACCTTATATTAAAACAAGACTATAAAGTCATAATGAGCTCTAAATGTGCTTTGGTATAACTTTATATGAAATTTGATACTTAGTTTTTCCCCTTTTAATCTTTGGTCAATCATGCAAAGCAACATACAACTCAATAAAAGTAATAAATCATTTTAGATTCTTTGTTACTTTGCTGCCATACAGATAAAAAGACTAAACCATTATTAGTTTTCTTCTGGTTAATTAATATGCATAACTACTCTATTATATAGTAATCATATTTTAAATAACTTCATTTTTCTTTAAAATGGCTTAATTTGAAAACTAGGTTGAGGACACATCTTTTTGAAATAAACAATTAACAATTAGCTGTAAATACATTGTGAAGTACAATCTAGAGTAGGGAAAAAAATCAAGCTCATTAGCCTTTACTATTCTCCAAAAAAGCTTCAGGAATGAAGGAATAGTAAAGTAATAAAACTCGAGTGCCCCCGTGTGCCATTTCAAACAATTCTCAGTGTGAAGATAACTTGTTGATAAACGACAACTGAAAGCATAAATGATTCCTCATAATTAGAGTTGATGTTTAATTAGGCAAGAAATGGAAAATGCACAAGGTTGCAGTCTAGAATGTGCCAAATAAATGTTAGACAACATTCTGACATTTGAAGGTTATGCTATTTGGCAGCATCTTTTAACATTTGGAAAAAATTATTTTATCATTTGGAACATAAAAAAAGAGTCCTTTAGAAGGATAATTTCAAGACACTGCTTCCCAGTGAGGAAGAAAAACAGTTCAACTTGGTCCTCTCTCTCCCCTTCTCTCTTGTCATTAGGTCTGATAAATTTGCTTTTCTGTACTGTTCCTCTTTGTAGTCTAAAGTGTACACCTGTGCTCAGCTTTGCTGAAAGGCAGTCACATATTGTGATCAACAATGAAAATCAGACAGAGAGCCAAATTATATTGCTCTGACATCTGTCCCTCCATCTGTTAGAATTTTAACAAACAAGTATAAAGTAGACCTCTGATTACACCAATGCTCTTATTTCACATTATCTCCGAGACTAATTTTTAAGTGATCTAACCTTCAAAACTCTTTTACTAAAAATGATACAAAAAGAAAATGCAGCATTTAATGTCTATGAAGTCCATCATTTCTGTATTAATCCTTCTTAAAAAATCAATAGGCATAGAATAAAATATCTTCCTGTTTAAGTCATAGATAGTTTTTCTTATGTAATTTTCTTTGCTTGCATAATATGGGACAACCACAGCACCATTCTCTATGATGTGGTGTGCATAGACTGAAACAGCTTCTATCAATTTATTCTGAATGATAAAACAGAAACTTTATAACTGTCTTTTTATCTCAAGAATTGTTGGTTGACTCTCATGATCAACAACCTAATGTGGTATGAGTGTATCTGGAGAAGAGACACAGTCCAACACTTCCTTTGGAATTTGAAACTGAGAGGGCCAGGCATGATCTCCTGTCTGTGGAACTAGGGCACAGCTGAGAACTGGACAGAAGCAGCATTCTGTGCCACTGAGCTTGTCAACCATCATGTTTCACCTTTGCTCTCAGGAGAGGCACAGTCATGTGGGTGAAACATCAATTCAGAAGAGAAAATACTTCTTGCAATATGCTGCTGTAATCCAGAACACAAAGAACACGGCATCATCATTTTATCCCCAAGAAACAACTGACTTAGAGACAGAGATCTGCAGAAATTTCCAGCTAAGCATAAGTTAAAACTGTATACTAAATCCCAGTGATGACATTTGCCATTAAATTCTCATTTGAAATCTGTACATTCTTCCCACCTCACCTCTAATTATTGCAGTATATAAATATTCCCTTTCTCCCCGTCTGGCTCAGAAAGCTCCATCATTTCTATTTTCATTTTGCCATATGCAGTAGCAGAATATTGCCACAGGGTGGTACACCATGCATATTTAACTGGAAGTTTTGTAATTCATAAGACAGACCTTCTCCAGCTTCCCTTTAACAAAGAAGCATCAGGATAACTGGCGTCTTTCTGGGTGATTCCAATTAAAACAAAATTTTAATTCACACAGGTCTGCTAATCTCACATTGAACCTAACTGTAGTTTACTTTGTGAGCTCTGGCATTTGATCCTCTCTTCTGGCACTTTTCCAAAAGCAACCTAAACAAACTAATTAGGAAGGAAAAAGCAAAGAGGAAATGTATGAAGGGTGTACTCATACAAGCCACAGTCCACAGGAATAGCTAGATTCTGTCAGCTTACGGGAATTACAATAATCTGGTAATACCATAAGGGGGATGGCTGTGTCTACACACTGTGAAAAAAAATCTACTGACCTGTCTAATTCTACTACACAGATTTTAATTTTGAGTTTTAAAAATGCCAACCTTTTCCTTTTGAATTTTCAGGTCAAACTAAGTAAACTATTTTAGGACGAAGGAAAAGAACCAACTGTGCATTGCTTTATGGGAAGTGCCTGGCAAACTGCTTAGGCCGAGTACCTCAGGAAGAAACGCTATGTGCACCACGAGAGGACGATGGAGCAACTCGTCAATATTTTTTCCATATTGATTTTTAGTTTCACTCTGGAAAATAAGTGACAATGAGCACAGTGACTAAACCATTCATCTAAGCCCTGGGGCCATGGAAGGACATGCTTGCAACCATTTGTCCTGGTATTTCTTCTGTTATGCTGGTCTCCAGACCAGCTGTGGGCATCACCCTCGTTCTGTGTTCAATATTCGTTCCTCTCCTTACAAGGGGAGAGACAGAAAAACAGGTAGCTTCATTTTTTTTTTTTTTTCTTAGCAAGGAAAGGGAAGTGTCTATGCAGGGACTGCATAGATTCAACTAAGCCTTAACGTTAGACATGTAAGTGAACCTGTGATCAGTTAAGGACCGGACAAACAAGGCAGCAGTTATGAATTAGACATCTCAAGCACACATTAAGAGCTCTGGTCCCCACAACCAGGCCCTGTGAAAACCACGGAAGGCCCCTCAGACACCTGTGTCCGGTCTGGGGGTTCAGACTGTGGGTTACTTCACTAGAAGTAGTTGTGTTTCAGTTCAGGCTTGATGTGGCTATTTAGCAAGCCTGTCTAGTTTACTAGCAGGACGAGTTGCTACAATTTTGAAATCCTACCTCTCTCACAGGACCTGCCGAGATAGCCCGTTCCCGAGCAATCGCAGACATATCTGTTCCAGCCATCCCTGCACATGCCATTGTTTTTGCAAGGATTGCTAAGGCACGGTTTTGCTGTCTCCCTCGAGCAGGATGGCTTCACTCCAGCAGTACTCTGAATTTCCGCCATCTGCCGGATGTCTTTGCTCTGGCCATCAATGAACAGATCCCGGATGCAGCCCACGTAGCCATAGTTGAGCAGAGCCGTCCACACCTCGGTGGGGAAGACAAGGCCAGCCTTATTTTCTGGCAAGCCACCCAGATACAGCTCATCATCTAGGTCCAGGATCTCACTCTCACCAGGAGCCGTGTAAGGAGTGCGCAGTGTGTTGACAGAAATGGTACCTGTTAAAATGACAAGAGAGTATGAAGTTGTTTGTGCATACGGTGTGGTCCGGGTCTCTCCTTCTTCCTCTTATATGGTAGAATGTGAGCTCCTAAAGGCCAGGCATTTCTATTTTGATCATTTCTTTTATTATTTTAAATTAAAATATAATCACATCATTTTCCCCTTCTCTTTAATCCCTCAAAACACACTCATATACCTTTGGTGCCATGTTTCAAAATCATGGCTTCTTATTTCTTTTTAAATCAACTTTTGTCATATACCTATACGTATATACAATATATATGCATTTCTTATTCTTTTTATTTCAGTGTCTGGTACCTCTAGGCATCATCAAATCATCCATGGGATTACATAATTTAGAAATAAAACAAATTACAATTAATGTGGTCCCATTTGACTTCCTGAAAATCAAAGTGTATACACAACTAATAGTGGGTGCCAACTTTAAACAGCCCAAATTTAAATAAATCATACAATAACAAAATGGTTATTTTTTTTACAATGAAGTCTAACTCTATGTGGTTAGTGAGCTTGCTTTCAAAGTTAGTATATGGGGGCATGGTGGAGCACATCTTTAATCTCAGCTCTTAGGAGACAGAAGCAAGAGGATTTGTGTGAGTTTGAGGCCAACTTTGTCTTCAGAGTGAGTTTCAGGCCAGCCAGGACTAAAAAATGAGACCTTAGGCTGGAGAGATGGCTGAGAGTTTAAGAACACAAGCTTCTCTTCCAGAGATCCTGAGTTCAATTTCCACAACCACATGGTGGTTTACAACCATCTGTAATGATACTTAGTGCCCTCTTCTGGCATGCAGGTGTATATGCAGACAGAACAGTGTATACATCATAAATCTTGAGAGAGAGAGAGAGAGAGAGAGAGAGAGAGAGAGAGAGAGAGATCACCACAAAATAAAATTAGTATGAATTTGTGAGCCAAGGAAAATTTTTTGCCCTTATCTTTAACTGATTTGGTTATTTTGCTTGGATCTAATAATTTGACAGATTTCCAAAGTCAAGGTAAAACTTAAGACCTAGTACATACATCTATTGAGTTATTTCTGTGGGTTGGGCTTCCTTATATATGTGTACACATAATAGAAGTCTGTTCTGTGTGTTTCATAAAACACACCAGATTATAACAAACACCACAGGAATGTTCATCATTACATGTTGGTGAGAGACTGAAGAAAAAATCATTTGCTTCTCTTTAAACCAAATCCCTTATCAAAATCAATAGTTTCTCTTTCCTCACTTCAAGCTGCAAAAAAAAAGTATTGATTTACAATTGTATAGGACTCCAAGACTCAAGTATTAAATGAACAGTTATTCATTCACATGGAAATATTTGAGGGTTAAAGAAAAATGTGGAATTCATAAAAGTGACTGGAAGCACATTTCTGATAAAAACTTAACTATGTACTGTCAGATTATAAAAATTCCTACCAGTAATCTATCCCCAGAAAGGTTTTTATACTTACAATGCAAATGATATTCACGGGACACAAGGACCCATTACCATATTACCCCCAAATTTGTATTTTGTGTTTAAATTGTAGTGGAGAGAGACAGAGACAGAGAGACAGAAAGACAGAGACAGAGAGAGACACAGATGGGGAGTCAGAAAATATCTAAATACTATTTTACTTCTCTGGGACACTCAAAGCTCAGGAAGAGAATGTGAGTGTGGTGGTATATTATAGTTGCCTCTCAGGAAACCTAAAGCTCAGGGCTTTCCCAAAGCAAAAACATGCTTTTAGCTAAGAATACCAGGCTGCTAGTGCCTACTCTGTGCACAGGAGTATTTTAAAGCCCAGCAGCATGAGCTATCTCAAGCCAAGCTTCAAACTGGGATTTGTCTTTTTGAGGGAGAAAGGCATGGCAGCCACTGTCAGACTGCCCAGGTGTCCAAGTCATTATGAGGACATTTGTCTCTCTAGACTTTCACAGAAAGTGGTGGAAAACTCCCAGGGGAGAAACCCTCACAGACATTGCTATTTTGGGTCTTGTAAAGAAAGGGAAAGGGTGGGGGAATTTGATGGAGGATGTTTAAAAGGGAAAAAAGACTAAGTACTAATTTATATTTTTCTCATTCATGACAATATCTGCAAAAAAAATTTCCATTTAGAAGCACACCACTGCTATAAAATATTATTTTGAAAATGTAATAAAACTGATTTTGGAAAATGAAATGCATAATATTGAGGTGAGGGGACTCATATCTAATAGAATGATCACTGCATTCATTTAAAATGAATTGTTTTGTAACCACCATTGTCCAAAATAGCTAAGGAGCGAAAGCATAGATGGGCCCAATCCTCTGGAGCAGCTGACGAGAGTTCTAAGCTGAAGAAAGTACATCTGAGGAAAGACAAAAGGGCAGATGTGAAGGTGGTGGGCTAGAGAAGTGACCACCTCAAGAAGTATTCCTAGAAATAGGATTTGATGAAATAAATACTTGTAACTGAGAGGAACTGATTTGAGAAATACAACTTAGAAAACAAACAATGAAACCCTATGATGAGAATGGGCATATATTTTTCTAGTGGCTGTTCCCCAAATTCCAATTTTATTTATAGAATGAACTTAATTCATCGCAGGGAGATTAACCAGCAATTGGCAAAACTAAACTGCTTTTAATCAGACTGTGATGGTTCACAAATAAAGAGAATGTTCGGGCATCCCTGCAACACAGGCATTCCCTGGCTAGAGTACGGCCATTCTCTCTGTCTCTTCCGTACTATACCCAGAGAATTCAGTGGGTCTGCAGGACAGAGAGAGAGAGAGAGAGAGAGAGAGAGAGAGAGAGAGAGAGAGAGAGAATGCGCATCTATATGTATTTATTTATAGTACATGTGTGCATATGCAAATATGTGTATAGGTATCTGTGCCTGCTTACGTGTGTGGAAGCCAGAGTAGTACGTACATCAAGGCACTTACTCCTCTGTCTTGCTCCATCCTATTCTTTGGCATCATAGTCTGTCACTGAGGTTGGAGCTGGCTGTCTGCAGTTAGGCTGGAAGTCAGCAAGGCCCAACACTCACTCTCTCTTTTGGACCTGCCACACTTCTGGGGTTACAGGAGCACAGGAGACTACATTTATCATGTTATATTAGTGCTAGGGTCTAAACCCAAGTCTTCATGCTGGCACATCCAATGTTCTTGACTTCTAAGCCTACTCTTTGGCCTCCCACGTCTGTACTCTTAGAGAAAAAGCTTGTGCTAAGTATTTCAGACAACCATAGATACCTGATTTAACAGTGACAATGTAAAAGCTGGTCTCTTGGTTGTTATTTCTGGGGTTTTAGGGCCTGCTTTGAACAAAGTGTTAAGGAAAGTTCTGGTATGTTCTCATGAATGTGTTTGTTGGCATGTCTGAGGTAACATGCTCCTTATAACTTCACTATTACAATAGGTTTTTTTTAAATAATGTTTTATTCTTAAAAAATGTATACTTACACTATACATTTGATTGATGCCCACCACATATTCTTCCTCCTTTCCTAGCGGCCCCTCCCTGTCTCGATGCAATTTCATGTTCTCTTCACTTCAGTCTCACATTTACAATCCCCAGAATTCAGTGAGTATTGCCCATACACACATGGGTTTAGGGACATTCACCAGGACATGGGCAACCTACCCCTGACCACATTCCTCATCTTCCTCCTTCCATAGCCGTCCATAAAGTAGTTCTTTAAGTTTATAAGTAAGATCATAATGTTCATATAAGTCAGTACACTCTTACATGGGTGCACGTGTGTTTGCATGTGTGAACATGCATGTGTTCCTGCCTGCATACGCACACACACATGCTGAAATAAAACATTAGCAAAAAATATTGAATTCTATTACCTCTAGATACCATGGTATTTCTGTATTATATTCATGTGATAAAACAAATGCTGGGTCATCAAATGAGTTTCAGAACTAACAAGTTGGAACCACAGTTCAGAAAACAACTGATTGCAAGAGTATCATCAATTATGTTTCTCCTCATTCCTTATTTTACTTTGAATGTTAATTTTTGAGTTCCCAGGGAATTAGCAGACAATGAAATATGAAAGAAAAAGAAAAAGGGAAATAATTCTATCTTCATTCAAACATAATCCAGTGGAGTTAGAATGTTAATTTGGCTTGGCTCAAAGTTAAAAAGAAATGATGGATAAATATGCATATTGGATTTTTACTGAATATTCTACAATCAAAATGAAGTATGACCAAAACATCAGTATTTTCTGTGCATGGTCAGTCTATTTGGTCTTATATTTTAGGAGAATTTCTGCAGGATATGTTAAGGAAACAGAGAGCATAGAAGTTGGGCTGGGAATAATTATTTGTATATTTTGAAAATTTTTGAAGAGTTAAAAATGCATTCCATTGTTGAGGGGAAAGCTCAAACAGACGCTTGCATTTCAAGTTAGACTTGTGTGAAGGTCTCTGACTGGACATACATGGGACTTCCATTGTGATGTCCCTTAATGACTTTACTATGGATACAAATCAAGTGACACAGTAAGTTAAGCAACAGAGTAATCCCAGAATTGAAGTTACTGTAAGCCATTTCAGCAAGACCTATGAGCATAGGGAAATTTAAAAATAAAGGTTCCCAAGTAGTGTGCATTCCATGATACCTTTCCACTCTAATTGAAGTTGAAGTTTCTAGTAGATCAAATCAATGCTTTACAGAAATACTATCATATTTCAGCAGTTAAAATTTGTGGAAGGTAGCCATGGATGAGAATTTATTTCAACCAGTGCTTCCTGATTCAATACGTGAGAATCCAAAGCACTTAGCTCTTAAAAGAATACAATTGCAGCACAATACTGGGACATGTTCATATTATGTTATTTTAATGTGCAAACCACATTCATAACACTAGCATTTAAACTTGTTGTTTTAATAACATAGGAAAAAGGATTAAAAGTTAGCTAGCAAATAAGGTAATATTTATATAAGAATGTTCCAAAGCTTAAGGGGAAAATTCATTTTTCATATAATTTGTACATAAATGAAAAACAATCTGTTGAAAGCAGCTCTTTGTTATAAAAGTGGAAATCAACTTTGTAATTTGGTGTGCTATTCATATTTTTCTACTTGCTTTTTCTTTCATTCATATTTTTTCTTGGCTATTCTTCTCCACAATTAGTTTATATGGTGAATAGAAACAGGAAGTAAAGGTGGGATTTTAAATAAGCTAATGTGACTTAAGTTTTCAATTATTACAAAATTTTAAATTGCTAGAATCAAGGGCTGGTAAATAATACACCATGGCAGAAATTTTTTTGTCTGGTGGAAGCAAACTGATATCCAAGGTCTAGCTCTTCAGGTAACTAGCCGGCAAATGTAGCCAAATAGTTTGATTCCTAGGCCTCCCTGTAGGGTTCATGCAAACTGAAGGGTTTGACAAGATGTCACTAAAGTTCCATTCTGAGTAATACATAGAATTACTGCATCACATAATTTTAAATGTCAATCTTATCTTTCTATAATTCAGTACACAAGAGTTGGATTCCACAAAACTATACATTTGCCAAATTTCGACTCTAATAAATAAACTCAAACTCAGTGAAAATATATAATAAAACCAGATAAGCAGAATTTGCTAATAATACAGTAGGATGAGGCAAAACACAAAATGCCTAATTCTCCTAAAACTATAAGAACAAATAAGTGACCAAAAACTTAAAAGATTAACCAAAGTTATTTGGGGTAGGAGGTTCAGGGATGGTTAAGGCAGTTTTATGTTTATTTGCGATTCTCTGTACCTTATAATGTTCTTTTTAATGTCTCATAAAGGATTTAGATAAAGAACTGAAATAAATGTCAGAAAACTCAAAAATAATCACCTTAATTTTCTTTTTAAAATTTACTTGGATTTACCCATGAGCTGGGGACTTAAGTATAAGACATGTGTATAAAAAAAATTCAGGACAAAAGTTTGAAAGCCTAATACCCAGTGCTGGGGAGAGTAAGAGGAGAAGGCACCCCAAAGGGGGCAGAGGAGAAGCACTGGCTACCAAAGCTAACCTGCCATTGCCTTTCAAAATGAAAAGCAACTCAAGTAGCCACGTCTGCTCTCAGCTTAGGAGATGGGCTATCTCATGACAACAAATCTCAGGAAATCTCACTGCGGGTGCAGATTGGAAACCTGAGCAGCTGCCATAAAGCAACATTTCAGTTGCTGCAAAATGTTACTTGACTGGAGTTGACAGCTTTGTGACACTAGGCATGCTCATTTTGAGTAAATTCAGATTTTAATAAGGTTGGTAAGAATGGGTCTTTTCATTTGTTTACAAGCGTACTCATAACACACAGCATGTTTTATTACATGCATGCATGCAACCGTGAAAAATATTCAAGCAACTTGACTGTACATCAATCATGAGTTGCCACACACTGCCTTCACCAACTCATTCCATCTCAATACTACCCTACAATGAGCCAAGTAAGGAAAGTTTATTAGATAAGGAAATGTCCTTCATCTCAGCTAAGATGTGCAACCTCCATCTTCACAGTGAGAACACACATTTAAGTGCCTGGAGCAGCAGTCAGATGGCTACCTCCAATGTTTGCTCCTGAACTCCCATGTTTAGACATATGAATATAAATTAAGTTCTGAGGGCCTGGGCTCCTAGGTAACTGTGCTGTGACGCTTCCCTTCCAATTACAGGTCATATAACTCTCAGAAAATAAATGCTTATTGCTCAGATATTCTTGAATACAAAAGACCTTATAAAAAACAAATTAAACAAGTGGGCTGGACATTATGTTTAGAGTGTAACAGCAAGAATATAAACATGTACACATTTACAATAATCAAAGACTTACAATGCAAAAATGCTGTAAATATAGAGAAAATAGACTTCATTTTAGTAAGTAAATATAAACATCAATTTAATAAAATTTGATATAAAAATTCAATAGCAAGTTGACCTTATTTGGTCAAATAATTAGTAAGTGATTGATAAGGTATTTCGGTCTTTCCCACTGATGGGTAGTGGTTTATGAGCACAACTATAAGATACAGGATATTAACATAATTTACTAAAAATGATCTCAATGTTTGCAACAAGCTAGTAGGCAGAGACATGGGGGAACACTTACAGTTAGGGGGCAAGTTCACCCCAAGACCTAAACAGAGAACTCATCTAATGGTTGTTCAAGTAGAACCGTCTAAACGTGGCAATTCAAGAATGGTATACACATAAATCAATGCTGGTAATAGATAGCTAGCAAGAACTGCTCACACTGAACAGTGATTACTACAAACCCTTAATTATGTGCTCTGGAGAGAGACTGTGCCTTTCCCTCTATAATTTCTAGTTCTTAAACTAGAACTCTATGACTTCAATTCAAATCTCAATGGATTCTTAGCTGTTAAATGTAGGCTTACCCATGAATAACCGCTGATACAATCTGCTGGGCTCTGCTGTACACAAGCAGAACTTGACAAGAATAATGAGTTTTCTCTTTGATTTCAATGTGTAATGATAGTTTGCAAAAAGAGAAGAAAAAATGACTGGCAGTTTGCTATAAAAAAATCTTGAGAGGGTATCTTTGCCTGAGCCAAAGAGTTTAACACGATTTTAAACAATGTTCTTGCCCTAAGAAAACAGTCATTAACCTCATCTTAATTGTAGGAAAACTCACACTTCAGCTAAATACCTGGGCAGCTGTTTGGTGTCGCAATTGGGACCAGCTGAGAGAGAACAGGGAAGACTGGAAAGAGAGGAAGGCTGGGAAAGACGTATTAGAATGATGTCCTGAAAGGTTGGTAAGAATAGGAACCTTTACAGTGTATTTATTAACTCAACAACGAAGGGCTCTTATCCTAGCTGCTCAGATATGCACAGAGGATAACTGCTTTTCCAGAACTTAAATTGTCCACTCGAATCCACCTGATCAAGCCTGCACTTTGCATGTCTCCTCCTTTGCCAGCTCATTTTAGGGTTTGTTATGCCCATATGCAGATAACTCAGCCACTTCACCTCCCATGTCACTGATTATAAACTCTGTAAGCAATAGAAGGAAGCTCCATTGTCTAGAGAAACTGGTGTGATCAAGTTGTATAAAAATGGGGGAATTAGCATATGTAGTTCTTCTCTACATTTTGGAATGGAAGATAAATCATAGGTGGGTAAAAACTCAGAACCCAGTTTTTCCCTTAGTCATTAGGTTTTGCCACACTTAGATGGTTCTGCTTGAACAACTATTAGATGAATTCTCTGTTTAGGTCATGCGGTGAACTTGCCACCTAGCTGTAAATGTCCCTCCCATATCTCTGCCTATTACCCTGCTGTACACATTGAGATAATTTTTAGTTAATTATATTAGTATCTCATGTGTTATAACTGTGTTCACAAGCCATTATCCATAATAAAATTCCATAAAATATTCAAATTAATGTAGTTTTTTTTCATCCTCTAAGGGGCTCACATACCCCTTTTTGTGAACACCTCTGTTCACACCCAGGGATAGACAACTAGGAAGAAGGGTGGCCTGGGTGATAACCATCCTTGTCACTGCTGCCTGGCTCAGTACTTGGGGAGACGATAGCTTCCACCTTGGTTAACTCCCTTCTACCTACATGTTTGCTTAACAATATACAGATCTTGTGAACAAGCAGAATTCAAAGTCCTGTTTTTATCAAAGCTTGTTGTTCCTGTACCAGGCTCGCAAAGTTATCTAACAATGATTGACCTTTCTGTTTGAATTATTTCACATGTCTGGGCTTGGAAGTTCTCACTGTCTTCATAAAAGGGCAGTGCCTATTTTTCTATATTGTATAAATGCCTTTCAAGAAGGTGATTAAATGAGATTATAAATTTAAAGAAGTTGCATTTACAAGGAAAATTGCTATTATTCTTCAAATGTAAAAAGGATGTATTTTGAGGAGTATTTTGACAATGTGCTACTCTGTCTGTGTGTTTGTCTGTGTGTAGAAAGAGAGAGAGAGGACATATGCACACACAGAGAGAGAGAGAGAGAGAGAGAGAGAGAGAGAGAGAGAGAGAGAGAGTATCCACCTGTATTTCCAGCTGTATTTCATGCCCAAAAAATTAGGAACTCTGAATATAGAAACAAATTAAATATACTTTCTCTTAGATGAGTTTCCCTTATAAACTGTTTTGGAAATATCCAAATTTCAATTATGTTCACTACTGTGATTTTAATTTTACCTCTGACCAAGAAAAATTAGTAGTTACCTTGACATCAAATAGCTCTATGATGCTTTACTTAGTTAGTATCTATGTCAATGACATCCGTTACTGAAAGAGTAACTCAGGCCAGGTAATGGTGGCACACACCTCTAATCTCAGCACTTGGGAGGCAGAGGCAGTTGGATTTCTGTGAGTTCAAGGCTAGCCAGGTCTACAGAATGAGTTCCAGGACAGCCAGCGCTGTTACACAGAGAAACCCTGTCTCGAAAAATTAAAAAAAAAAAAAAGAGTAACTCAGAGGTTTGGATCCCTCTATTTTAACAACCTAAATAACAAGTACTTCTAAATGCTTTTGGGCATTTAGCTAAGGGGTTGTCTGGGGAATTCAATGAACCCTTCTTTATCACTGTAAGAAGGCAGCCCACACTGTCCTGCTGAAATAACCACACTATTTTTCTTTGTGATATGGGAAAGCATTTTCATAGAACCTTTGAATATAATTGATATGAAAATGGGTAAATTTGACTCTGAGATTCCATGTTTCTTACTTTGAACTCAGCTACAAATGCTTGCATTTCCACAGCAAAATACAGAATATTCTTTGGATAAAATGAAACTGTATATACATTCATTCAAATTTTAAAAGGCAGGTCTATGCCAGATCAATGCAGTGGGCAAATATAGAACTTAATTAAAGTACTATATATAAAATATTAACAGCTGCAGTTATTAAAATGGCATTAAGTTCCCCTGAGTGAGGCTCGCATGATGTGAGCTACCTTTTTCAATTTGTTGAAGGGCAAAAGTTGGCTTTGGTTTTCACACTGTTTGTTCCAACTCACTTATTTGACTTTTAATCACATAAAAGTAATTTGCCATCAAAATACCAACAACCATAGTAACTTCCATCTTTCCAGTGAATTCCAACAAAAACATAATGCTTTAATTGCTCTTTGAAATTGCAAATAAAACTTAGAAAATGTTCCTATTCATTCAATACAAAAGTGAGCTGTGTAAATTAGAGTAGATGCTGTGTGTCTTTGGTATTCTTCAACAAAGATTTAAATACAGGAGTTAATAAACTTTCAGTATGACTATAAAATAGAGAGGTTAAGCACAAAACAATAGATGTCTTCTGCCTTGAAAATTGTGGTATTCGTTCAATAATTGGTAAGATTATAATGTACTGCACTGAAAAATTCATCAAGTTTATTTCTCCTTTAAGGTGCGTGTTTCTATGTGTATGTATAACGTGTGTATGTACTTGTGTGTTTGAATATACTACATACATAAATGCATCTGTATATATACATATATACATAATTCAGAAGAAGAAAGACTGAAAAGTGGTATCTACAAACATAGGTCTGTTATGAAATGAGTACTAGAGGGCTTTGGTATTCTCACATTAACTAATAATTAATTTGCATTAACTAATAACTTAATATTTGTCATGAATTATTTTTATATTATTAGTATCTCATTTCTAGATAAACAAAGTATAACTGATCTGAAGTTTGCTGTTTTTAGTTTTCTGTACCTCTAAGGTATAACAAGATAATCTGATTTGTTTTATCTTATTCTGTCATAAAGTGAGTCAAAATTATGTTATAAAATATGAGTCAAATCTCTCTTCTTCAAAGTCATTTTCAAAATTTCATTCTAGATATACATGAAGTCCTGATACAATCTATCTACAATCTAATATTTCAAAGCACTAGATCATGCCTTGTTCCCACATTAATTTTAATTCTTTTATTTGAAAGTTCTTAAGGATTGAATTAAGTACTAACTCTTCCAGAGAGTGTGGGGCAGGGCAGAGTTTGTGAATGTTTTTCGGCATCCCAATCAGTAAACATTTCATAGCTTACATAAGAAAAACAGAGATGAACCCAATCCCCAACATTTTTAGGGTAATGACATTCAGAGAACAAAATTTCCCCAAACAGGGAAATCATAAATAGACTTTCTGAGATAAGTCGGGGTTATAAATTTCCATTTATTCTGTACCTGTCATCCCTGCTCTTTCTCCATGTTCTTACTTTCCACTCTTCCTTTTATTGCATAAAAAGGTATCTTCCTAGTTGCTCTTTTTTCTTTTCTTCAAAGTTCATACTACCCAAACTCTAATCTTGTCAAGCAACTTTTAAAGTGTACGGAAAATATTATTTCTTGTGAGAAAACTACCCTGCCACCCCCATAAAAAAATAAAGGGCAGAAAGTGAAGCCAGGGGTAACACCTGCTGTTGGAATGTCCACCTGCTGTTGGAAAGAAAAGCTGGCTGAGCGGTAACTTTGAATGCCACTACATTAACTGAAGTGTTTTGTGCGGTAAATTTCCCCACAGTCCTGATGGATTTTCACGCATTTTTCTCCTTTACTTTTTATAATGGCATTTCAGGTACCTTCAAACATCCAATGGCATAAAAACATAGCTGATTCTATAAAGAACTCTAAATTCTGTCATCGACAAATTTAAGATAAAATTTCTTGCAAGATGTGGCACTTGATATCTAAGAAATATTTGCTTAGAATAATCCACAGCCCCAAAGAGGCTAAATAATAAGGAGGGCCTAAACAGGGATGCATAGATTTCCCTGGGAAGGGGAAATAGAAGAGATCTCCTGGGTAGACTGGGGGTGGATGGGAATGGGAACATGAGGGATCAGGTTGGGGAGTGGATAGAGG
Organism: Peromyscus aztecus; assembly: GCA_902168405.1. NCBI lineage: Eukaryota > Metazoa > Chordata > Mammalia > Rodentia > Cricetidae > Peromyscus > Peromyscus aztecus. The sequence goes on along the minus strand of CABHPQ010171349.1, from coordinate 8,495 downwards.
GGGAGAGTAATGCATATGGAGAGCATTTCGGGGTAGAAACCTGATGCAAGGGAAATTCCCATGAATCACAAGAATGACCTCAACTAAGACTCTTAGCATTACTGGATACATAGCCTGAACTGGCCTAACCTGGTAATAAGATTGGTGAATACCCTGTCATCAGAAAGCCTTCTTCCAGCAACTGATGGACACAGATGCAGAGACCCACAGCCAAACACTGGCTGAGCTTAGGGAAATCCTACTGAAGAGAGGGAGGAAGGATTTTACAAGTCAGGGGGTCAAGATCATCATAAGGGAACCCACGGAAACAACTAACCTGGGCTCATAGGAGCTCACAGAGTCTGGACCGACAACTAGGGAGACTGACCTAAAGCCTCTACATAGGTGTGACAGTTGTGTAGCTTGGTCTACCTGTGAGACTCCTAACAGTGGGAGCAGGGCCTGTCTCTAATGCTTTGGCTGGCTTTTGGGAACCTAGTCCTCATACCGGGTTGCCTTGCCCAGTCTTAATACAAGGAGAGGAGCTTAACTTGATGTGCCATGCCTTGTTGAGACCCCCGGGAGGCCTGCCCCTTTCTGAACAGAAACAGAGGAGGAGTGGATTGGGGGGAGGGAGGGAAAGGAGGTGGTGGGGAGGGAATCAGAGGAGAAGAGGGAGGGGAAACTGCAGTCAGGATGTAAAATAAATGAATAAAATTTAATAAAAAAAAAAGAAAGGTTTGCTTAAGACACTGAAAGCATTTAGTCATTTGGGTTTTCATACTGAAGCATTATGATTAATTAGGCTCCTTCTGATTTTCTACAAGAGGTAAAGCAGAAACAGTAACTGGCAATATATTTTTAATGTAGCAAACCTTTAATAGGTCTTGGTTGTAATTATTCAGAATGGCAGGGGGTGGGAGGGGGTTTGTAATAGCACAGAAAAAGTTAAATTACCTGACCGTCCATCCCGCTGGAAATCCACGTGATACCATTCTCCATCATTCACTTTCTTCTGCAGGGCTTTTATTTTGATAGTACCCGACCCCATGTCTAAGAGGAGGTACAGGTGACCGTCCAGCATTTCAATAGCAAAAAAGTCAACCTTAATCATCTGTGGGTGCTTGGCATCCTTTTGATGTCTCGGCTTTCCATGGCTAAACAAGATGAGGCCATTTGGCTCCGTTGTGCGGAAATCAAATGATATCGAGCCTGTTTTCTTTGCGTTCCATTTAGGCAAAGAAATGAAAGATTCTGGGGTTTCAAAAGTTATTGGGTCTAAGGTTGCCACATTTTCACACTTAAATGCCACCACTCCATGGATCTTCATCTTAGGATCTCCCTGCTTGGCAAGTCGAGATAACTCCAGCCTTACGTCATTATTTTTATATACAACCTGTGGGTAGAGAAGAGCAGTGAGAATCTAGATTTCATATTTGAATATGTATAACTTGTCTGCAGTTCATGGAATTTTCAAGTAGATCATGAAAAATAAACCACCAAATATGAATTGGTTTTGTTATATAAAGTTTTTTTTCCAAGTAAATAAATTTCAGCTATCGACTCACTGAACAAAAACCATTTGAATTTTTTTTAAACCGAAGCGAAAAGGTATGTATACATAGTGGTACGGATACATCAATTGTGTATCTTCCATTCACAAAATAATTGTGAGAAGTTGATAGGCTAAAATTCCTCCAAATCCCCACTAAAACTGAAACACCAAAGCCCTGTCTTGCGCTGCGCTGGGCTAATAGTGAGCACTGTTGGGGGACATAAAACTACTACATGTAAAGCAGTCTTCACTGGTCTTTTCAGTCTGTGGTCCTGGTGTTTACTTTACTTTTCATTTGTGCAAATGTCAGATAAATGTTGTCCTGCACTCTTGTTTGCCAAGGCACTTCTTCTAAAGGGGTAAGATGGTTCTGGTTGCCTGGGGATAATCACAGGATTTTTGGATATCAAATAACACACTGGGTAAACGCATTGGCAGGCTCTTAATATCACCCATCTGCGATTACACTGTATTTGTAAAACTCATTAGTATTTTGATAGAAGGATAAAGGATCATATATTCTCTCTACCAAGTGCATATGGTGGATAATCACATTTACACAACATATAACCTTATCCTGACTTAGTGGTGGATTAGTTATTTATATCAAGATAAGTATAAATTTATTTAAGGGACTGAAAATTTCAAGGAAACCAATATTGCCAGATTCTAATTTCATTTATTCACAAATAATGTTGTCAACCAAACCAACACAGTAGGCATTTCCTTCAAAGGCATAACCAATTGACCCAAGAGAGATGATGAGCTTTTTGGTGTGATACAATGTGAATAGCTTTCCTTGTCAGTAATTAAGAGTTCAAGGCCCAGAATCAGCTTCTAGAGTTCAAATTCAGAGTGAGCATTACAAAGAGTGTGATCTCTACACACCTCATTTCTCTTCCCCTTTCTCATTTCTATCCCAGAGAGGCAACACACCACGGGATGGTTGGGATGATTAAATAAGAAAACTCATGTGAGAAAATCTATATAAAGGCAAAGCAATATCAACTGCATTATAAGACTTAGATAATAGTAATTATATCAACCTGTGTGAAACTAGATAGCTCGCTCTTTATCATATCTGAAAATCTACTTCTACAATTTTCTGTTACTTAGAAAAAGAAGTTAGGAAATGAAACCCATACATATAATTGGTTTTTATAATTGATTTTCATTGAACAAATGAGTGACATCTCTTCAGTGTTGAGCCTGTGGCTTCAGTTGTGTTTTATCCTCAGGAAGGATCACTATGAAGAGCAGAATGGCCTTTATTCTTTGAATAAATATGTACAATGGCTTAACAAGCATCTACCGACAACAAAAGAAGAGAAAATGAATTTAAGCAATCTCAGAGAGGAATTACACTAATTCTTAAGAATACTGTCTTAAAAAGAGAAAGAACTATTACGCCTCGGGGAAGTTGATTTAGGATTGTCTTTCTTTGGAGATCTTTAGCACTTGAGATAATGCTTTTCATGGATGATTTTCAAAGCTTTCATCATGACTTTTGTGCTATTCAGCCTGTTAATATTTCATAATTCCTTCTGGTTTATGTATTAGTATTTGGAGATAATTTGGGTATTCATTAAGGACTGAATCATTTTCTGATTTGCATGATATAGATGCCTCCGATCATTGATACTAACATATTAGCTATACACTCAAGCCTGCTTCACAGACATGGGTATTTCTGACATGAAGAAGCTAGGCTATGCATAGTTGTCCTATTCCATGAATAGGACATCATCCATTCGAAAGTTGGAGGATGTGGGATTAATAAAACTGTTAGCAAGCTTTTTAGTAGCAGTCTTATAATTTTATGTGTTTTAGTAATGAGGGCATTCAGGAAGATACTAGGAGAAAGAAGGAAAATTTCCCTTGGATATATTTTTCAGAGTTAGCCATACAAACTACCCCCCACAGAGATGCAAAATGAATTCCCACCTTGATCTAGATCTACATCTTTGTATAAGTAGGAACCTTGCTTACTGCTGCCTAGTACTAAGCCAGTGCCTGACATAGAGCAGGTAGTCAAGAAATATTTACTAACAGTTGAGTCAAGTTCTTCCCTCACCCTATCAAACCGAGTTCTCAGACTATAGACTGTAATAAAATATCATAATTAAGTTCAGGCACACAAATAGAATATGGAAAAATGTAATGTGGTATTGTGGACCAACCTCAAACATAAAGTACCCATATTTTTTAATGTATTTTTTCAGGGCAATGTTTAGCCATTTGTGAACTTCCAGTTTGTGAACCAGTTGGCCAATACACTGGAAAAGGGTATGAACTGTAGGGTGTGAATTACTTCTAGAGTGAATAATGCCCATGTGAAAACTAGAGAGATAAAATTTATTTCCTGGTAGACCCATGCCGTTCATTTTTCCTCCCCATTTTGCAGTCACTGAAAGACTACTCTGAAAAACAGAAAATCAGTTTGAGGTGGATATTATCATCACTCTCAGGTTACCATGATTCCTTCATCTGACCCACATTCCATAATTACCCTATTTTCCCAAAGTTAGACTTTCTCTTATAATCTCTAGTTCAATTAGACTAACGAGTGACTGAAAGTATTCCAAGCCTTCTTAGAATTCATGAGCAAGCTATTTTTTTTCTTTTCTGAAAGAACATGGTGCTTAATCATAGGTTTCCTTTGTAATTGTTCATGCAGAAATTTGAGTTCCACTTTTGAACACACACACACACACACACACACACACACACACACACACACACACACTGTCAATCTAACCATTGGTGATTCTACTTAATATTCATTTAGATCTAATTTTAGAATCAAGGGCTTGGGGGAGTAGTGATACATTTTTAAAGGAATTCAAAATGTTGACGTTCACCTCCCTGCTCCATCGGCTTTCACCTAAGTACAAAGGGACAGACAGAAAGCAGCTTTCAGGATTTGCTTGCTCTCTCTTTGTGTGTGTTTTGTATTTAAACTGCTGTGTAATTTTAACACACTCTTACTAAGTCTTTCCCTTTTCCTTTGTATGTTAAGCACTTTTAAAATGTCTGTTTAAGCTTAACATACAAGAACAGAAAACAATTTGTAGGTGTAGACATGACATGTGAGGTAGATAATACTGAATACCATACCTAATCTTGATAATAAGCCTGAAAAATAGGTCCACAATGCAGGGCAAACAGCTTCAGTTTTAGAATGTGTAACTGACAATCCAAAAATAAACTTATTTTAATTTGCATACTAATATCTACGCTTCGTGGCCTCCGTGCATCTCATGTTCCTAATTTCTGAAGTTAACAGGTCAAAAGAAAAAGCCTATCATATGTGTGAATTCTTGGACAGGTTTCCCTCTTAGTGTATGTGATTAGGGCTAGCAATACAAGACACAATGTTTCATCTGTCCTTCTGTTGTGGGTTGGATGCTGGGATATTGTTCCCTATTTTGAGGCAAATTGAAACACTAGAAAAGAGAGATTCACACCACCCTAGTGTATACAGAGGTGCCTCAAGGGTTATGTTAGAGGTTTCTGCAGAGGCAGCTGATAGATACCATTCTTCTCAGGGAGTGGGGGATGTGAAATTACTAGGGAAACATTTACCACTCAGAAGAGGACTTTTAAAAATAAGGATATTCATCAGTTAAGAGATTTCAATGAGGTTCTTGAATTAATTAACATGCACTAATAACAGCTTTGAAGAATTAACTCTGACAGTGTCTGGGGTGGTAAACGAAGCCCTATGCACATGTCTAGGCATGAGGATAGATGGAGCCTATCCAATGGACATGAATGCCTCCTTTTAAATCATCCTCATGTTTCTTTCCATACTTGAGAATGGTTACACATGAGGACATTGACTTTTAATTTTGTCCTCTCTGGGATCTCTCCATGCCTCCTCTCAGCATGGCTGTGAATGGGTCTGAAACACGACCAGAAGGTAGCCCACAAGCAAGAGACACTCCAAAATAGCCGGAAGTTGTACTTGGTTGGCACAGTCCAAGGAACAGCTCAAGAAAGATAATAAAATGTATCAAAACTCTTATATCTAATATTATTTTCTTATTTTAAAAGTATGCCTTAATAATATGTTAAATTCAGTCAGATAAGCACGGTTAGGCACAAACTAAGGTAAAATGCTTAAGAAAATGAAATTTTATTCATTTCCCCTATACATATACCCAGTCCAGTGGAATATGGCTCACTGAGGACAGAATAATTTAGTTTCTTTTATATGTCTACTCATGATATATATTAAAAGTTTGTTCATGTTGCATATACTCAACTGTAAAATTTCCATACTACTAGTTCTAAATTTGTTTGTGCTAAATTTGTCAAAGTTGATGTTACTGATATTTTCAAAATATCTATATAAACCACAGTATGTGATATCTCTCTCTAAAGTAAGTAAGTAGCCAGGTATGGTGGTATATACCTTTAATATCAGCATTTTGGAGCAGAGGCAGTTGGATCTCTAGGAGTTTGAGGGTAGCCTGGTAGACACAGTGAGTTCCTGTCTCAAGAAAATGCTAAGTATATAACATAGATCAGTAAATGCTATGAATATAACCAAATATAGATAAATGATATTTGGTAATTTCACACCTAAGGATTCCTGGCTAAAACACTCAGATTGTCTTTTTTTTTATTGGATAGTACAAATGCTTTGAACTCCAAGCAGAATTTCTGCATCTGTAACATTGTCACAGTCCAAATGAATATAGACTGTGGCTAAAAGAGAAAAATATAAAGAAAAAGAAAAGAAGACCTTGCTTCTTTTATGACTAAACTTAAGTAGAAAATTAAGCTAAGTGTGGTGGGTCTTGAGTCCTAGCATTCAGGAGCCAGAGGCAGGAAGACTACCAAATCCAAGCCAGCCTTGACTACACAGTAAGTTTCAGGCCAGGCAGATTGTGTCTTATACCAAAACAGAAGAAAGCAAGAACAAAGAAGGTTTAACATTTTTTTCTATGTTCCTACCACCATGGAGAGACAATTAAATAAAGCAAAGATAGCGGATGCCACTTTTCTTAAAGCATTATGGTCATTGTTGCCCTAACTTCTACCAACCATCCTTTATTCTGAGACACTTTTCTCAAGAGGCACATGAATATTCCATTGATATTAAAGGCCCTGAGACCAATGGGACTGTGAGACATGGTCTTTCTCGTTGGTAAAGTCACTGTGCCACCCATGGCACCTGTGTGTCTGTGGAGCTGACCCAGGAATGAAGAGTGATGAGGAGGACAGGAGAGTCCATCAGTCCCCACAAAAGCAACCAAATACAATGCTAAGAAGAACACTCCACACCAACACACTGACTATTAGAGAGGAACATGGGGGCATTTCAAAGATAACTGAGGTTAATATTGGGGGGAGTGACTGGGTTCTTTCTGGAGAAAGGAGCTGAATCCTATTCAGAGGTCAAGTGTAGACAGAATCTTTAACTAAATACGTCACTTTCTCAAACCAAAAATAACAAAAATGGTTAGGAAACATAAAAATAGGCTACAATCACATTTCTCAACAAAAGCTTGGGGCATTTAAATTTATACCAAAAGTTCCTTAGAATCTGGACAGGAAAAAAAAAATTCACTATACTTTGCTAAAGCAATGTAGAGATTTTTTCTGAGACTCAATCGGACAACCTCATGTATCTTATTTATAAAAATAACAGAATAAAATCACCAGTGCTTTGCCCTTCCACATACAATACACCAAGCCATGTAGGCAACGGCCCAGGATGATCGCTCCTCATACTGCAGCCTTCGGTGCTGTGACCAGCAAGTAGCACAGGAATCAGGACTAATAAATAGTGATGCCTGTTTTTCTCACAACAATGATTCCATAATATCTTTAGGAAATGAATTTTAGAAAATTACATCAAATTTCAGCAATGTCAGGTTTGAGGAAGAAGGTTTTTTTTTTTTTAATGCAAAATGTAAACTTGGTCAGTCCTCTTATTTTCGGATGAGGAAATGGAGGCTCAGAAAAGCTAAGGGACTGTAAAAGTTTGTCCTGAGACTTCAATGTTTTACAAATGTTGAAACAAACAAAGCCATGAGTCATGTCTCCTATGGATGCGGTTACTTGAGCCCTGACAGCAGCACATGAGAAGGACTTCTCTTCAGCCCTCTTTCACAGGACTAGGAACTTGAGAGGAGGAATGGTGGCTCATACAGGCAACGCCACACATGCATTAGCTGCCTGCTGAGCTGATGCTCACACATGGAAGAGGAACTCCTGAAGGAAGAGGCGCACAGTAGTTCCATCAATGATGACATTTAGTCAGACACTGAAGGAGTCAAGGGGAAACAGTGAAATATAGTGTTTACTATTATTTTGAACATAGGCGATGAGGATCTTTCAGGGGCCTGCATAAATTAGGGGTAAAAGTTTTGTTTCCAAACCAGCTGCTGTTGTTGAAAGGGGCAAGATTTAGTGACTTTATTAAAAAAAATTATCTGTCAGTCTCAATGAGGGAAAGATAATCAAAACTTCTTAAGGAAACCCATCTTCCCATGAGCCAGTATTTTTTTGAACTGAAAACAGTGAGAACAAATGTCTTGTCTAGATTAACCAATAAAAACTTGTTTCACAATCTTACCCACATGAGTTCAATGAAACTTCTTCTATGAAAAAATTTTACACCTTTTTCAAGGAAGTGGCCTTAAGTATAAATACAAAACATATAATTAGTTTGTGCTTAAGTATTTACTGGTCTCATATGTATCCAGTCTGTATACCTATATACATACCTTATAAAATAAATTACCATTTACTATAAAGTCTTTCTTTCCATTGATGAAATGATGCAGTGTGTATTGCTGGGCATATAGTAAGGTTTTGACATTTTAATGTATCATTTCCCCAGCATGTTCATCATTTTACCATTTCAATGTTATAAAATTCTTCCCATGAATATTTGATAAGTATATTATTATTTTGATGTAAAATATTCGTTATTTGATTATAAGTA
>CABHPQ010171348.1:0-44724 GCA_902168405.1 Peromyscus aztecus | reverse complement strand
AAAAAAAAAAAAAAAAAAGAGTTGCCATGGTCATTGTGTCTCTTCTCAGAAATAGAACATTGACTAAGACAGACAGTATTGCCATAGCCATTTTGGATGACCGTACCCTAGAGCCAAGATTGCACATCTGCACTGTGGTAGCTACGTATTTTCACATGCCCCTTCAGTGGATGGAGTTAGAGAAGCTGGAAATGATATGAGAGAGTTGTTGACAAAAATGCTGAGAAAAGGGGGTAGCATTCATCACCTATTTGTCTTTAGAGATGACACTGTCGTCACCATTTCACCAGGAAACTGTCACTCACAGCTCCACTCCGCCATCAGACACTCGCCTCCATGTTGAAGGATAGGTAGGACTGACCAGAATCTTAAAACTATAAAAAATAAAAAAAAACCTTGGATTGGATCATTTTAACAGTCCTTTTTATATTCCACTCCCCCCTCACTTTTCCAGTGAGGGACAGAAGCCTACTAGACACACTAGCTACCGTCTGAACTTAAATTTGGTTTACCTGGTCTGTATCCTGATGAACTTTGCAGAATCATATGTAATGTTAATGGAAAGAGCACCATTTTGTAAATTATCTCTCCCATGTGTTTCCTGGAATCAAACAATTTTTGCCTGTTTTCTCGCAACTCTTGAATTGTTAGAAGAAACCATAGGGCTGAAAAAACATATTTGTAAATAATTTTCATAAATTTCCTATGTACTTTTAAGATAACTGATCTCTAAGGCCTTCTGGTAATACACAAAATATATTTATTATATATATATATATATATATATTTATATGAGATAAAAAAGAATATACTACAACTACCCTAACCAATTATTTTTCTATCTACCCAAGAATCATAAAAAATACCATTAGGAATTGTTTTCACAAATTATATTCTTATTCTACCCTATTGAGTGCTTCCTATCCACATAAAAGATGCTGCTTCCTAATGTTTACTTAATTTTCCTTGAGAAACCCTATAAACTTTTTTTTTCATTTGGGCTGGATAATACATTCTCAGTGCTCTTGGGTTAACAATGTATTTTTACTTCACTTGGGGTTCTGGTTATAGTTCTGTAAACTTTATCTTCACATTATTATGTTGAAACTTTTTATGTAAAAGATTATAATAGCTTCACTTCTTGATCGGACGGACATGTATTGTTTTTATTAGTAGTACATGTTTATTGTGTGAAATAACAGGTTTTATTATAACATTTTCATGCATGCATATTATGTGCTTTGATTGTATTCAGCACTAATACCTCTTCTTGCAACTCTCCCCCATAAAATGATCCCTTTCCTTGTCCCAAATAATCTCCCTTCTACTTACGTGTCTTTTATATGCATATAGAAGAAGATTAGATATTTGTATTTCTGAATTGGGATTATTTCACTTAACAGCATAATATCCAATTTAATATATTTTCTTGCAAAAAATACTTTGGCATTTTCATGGCTGAATAAAACTCTACTGTGTGCATATGCGGCATTATCTTTATCCATACATCTGTTAGCGAACATCTAGACTGATTCCATGATGTAACTTGATTTTTTTATATCAAAAACATTTAGATGCTATGTTAATTACACTTTTCATTGCTCTGACAAAATATGTACCAGGAGCAACAACTTGAGAGAGAAAGGACACATTTTGACCCTCCGTCATCTCAGAGAATTCAGTCCACAGTCCTGAGTTCCACTGATTCGGGGTCCTGATGAGGCAGAACACCATGGCAGTGGGAGCACATGCCAGATGCTACTCCATCATGATCGACAGGAAATAGAAAGAGGACCCTGCCTGAGACAGGACATGCCCACACATAGTGACTGCCTTCCAGATCCTACTTCCTAAAGTGTGCAGTATCTCCCTCAGTAACACCTCAGGCTGGAGATAAAGCCCTTAAAACATGAGTCTTTTGTGGGGAAGCTTCATACCCAAACTACAACCAGCATAAAATGATCTCCCCTTTGATGTTCACCTGGGTAAATTTTTCAATGCAGTAAGAGTTTATGCCATTCAGACTACTGCCCTTTAGACTGCTACAGTGTCACACTTAGATGGAAGAGAACTTTGCCCTGAATGGTTTTCAAATTATTTATTATTATTTTATGTGCATTGGTGTTTTGCCTGCAGGTATGTTCATGTGAGGGAGCTGGTTCCCTTAAAATAGAGTTATAAACAGTTGAGAGCTGTCATGTGAGTGTTGGGAATTGAACCCAGGGTCCTCTAGAAGAGCAGCCAGTGTTCTTAAACTCTAAACCATCTCTCCAGCCCTGCTCTGAATTTTTTTAAAGATTCATCAGAAACATAAGTTTTTTGTTTTGTTTTGTTTTTGTTTTAACATCTTGGTGTTGAAATAATGGCATTGAAATAATGGCATTAACTGACCTTAAGCTGTATATATGTAGGTACCTAGAAAATTTTGACAACAGAAATCTATACAATTGTCTTCCGTGTTTAGTGGATGACACAAATAAGATATTAACATTGCAGAGTATGGTCTACGATGCATAATGGTTATTTTAAAATAAAATTTTATTGCCATCTGTAAAAAGAACTTAATTCTTTTATGTGACTGGGTATATGAATCATTTTTATGTGGTGTTCATGTTGTCTAGGATCAGCTATAGACATTCATCTTTATTTATCAGGCTTGTTAATGATAATAGTAGTGATGGTGAGATTCCCAAGATAGCATAGAATTGAAATACTATCCAAATTACCCTTGTGCTTGCTGAATCAGGATTCCCTTGGTGCCTGAGTTGACTTGGAGAAGAACAATTATTACCTTGCATCACTACATTGCAGTGAATGGGGCCGTGCAGTCCCAAAAATAAGTATACCTTCACATGACACTGACTTTCGAGACTCATCAGACAGAAGTCCAGTATGCAGGAGCAAGGACAATTGCATGAGGCAATAAAAGGGTAAAGAACTAAGATCAATGTTAGGAGAGATAAAAAGAACTTGGACTTTGGAGTACACCTACTAGATTAAATCAAGAACTGAGTAGCAGCGATATTTGTAAGCTTGGACAAGCTACTTAGTAACTAAGATTCCTCAAGGGTAAAATGGAGTGCATTGGACAGCTTTCACACCGTCAGTGGGAGATGTAGTGAGTCAATGTATGTGAAGATACTGAGAAAGCACCAGAGGAGGTTTTAAACATTAACTATGAATCTTTACACACAGACAAATGTTGAATATGATCATTACTCTCACAAAGCTTAACTCAGTGACCTTAAAAGAAAAAAAAAAAGATCAATATGAAAAAGAGAGGCAGTGTTTTAGTGTAAAATGTTTTATGCGGAGCCTTTATGTCAACAGGAATAAAGCCAGAGCAAGGAAAATTAATTTCACACTTCGGCCTTCTGTGAATGCCTCTTGTTCCAGGCGTACTTTTAGCCAGTATCACTTAACCCCAAGGTGAAAATGAATACAGCAAGAGAGAGAGATGCGGTTGTTAAATTTATTACAGTAGCCAAGCTATCAAATTAAACTTGTTATTTATAGTGTATCTAATTGTCAGCCTAATTTATGGATTAATATTTCAAGACAGTGTGTGCAGAAATTTAATCAGCAGACCATTATTTCCATGGAGCTTTAGTGGTTACGTTCTAGAGTCTCTGCTGCCTTCTCTCTTAGGGGCCACATACACAAATGGGGAGACTGTAGAAGTGGCAGTGTAACCCCAAGTTACCTGTTGGCCTCCATTTTTACTTCCTGAACAATACAGCTGGGTAGCTGATGGTTGGTGGGTTTTCAGCAAAGTAACTGCATCCAAGTGCTTTGAGTTACGTGTGGGAATAGACCAGTTTCCCTAAATAATTATTTGAAAATCAAATAAGGCTGAGCTCTAAGCAAAAGAGAAGAAAATTGATCATCTGGAAATGGCTTGACATTAATTTTCATTTTTTGTTAATTCTATCGATGTTTTACACTCAGTATTTTAACTTTAACACAGTATCATTTTGACCCCTGGGGTGTTTGTGATTTCATAGTGTGTTTTTGCAGCTTAAATCCTGTTGGAGTTTTGAACAAGTGCTCCACTTGGGTGGTATTATTCATAGTTTACTACACCAAATGTTCAGGTAATCTGGAATGCTGTGGGTTGGGAATTTCCACATAACTTCTGCATTTTTTCACAAGTCAGCAGCAGCAGCTCTTTGAAATGTATACGATCAACCTGTTTGCCCAGAGGCATCAGTTTGTCAAAAGTAAGCAATTTTACTGTTTAATAAGCTAATTAAATCAAAGTGTTAGTGTGTGTCGGCACCTGTGGTACCAAGGAGCATTATTTCCAAACAATTCATCGTCTCAGGATATTGTTTCACATAAAGGAATAAGTCAACTTATCAGGTATGTTTTTATTTTAACAACTCCTTTTCCCTTTCATCGCCTGCTTTTGGGAACTCATTCTAGAAAACTCCCTATTATCTATTGTGAATTGATACCATTGGCACTCTCAAATGAATTTATTGGCTCTTTTTCTTTAGTTGTGAGAATTTTTAATTTGCAACAGCTTTTAAAACCCACAGGGGAAAAAAATCACTCCTAAATTTAATAACTGCTTTACCATAAATGCTTCAGAGTTTGTTTTGTTTTTTTTTTTTTTTTTTAAAGAAGTCATTGTTTGTGCAGCATCCCAACTGTCACGCCCCCTCTCCTAGAGGATGGAGGCCCTCTATCCAGGGCCTTCAGTTGCAGCACAGAACTCTTTTGCTCCTTGCAGTTGGTGCATTCTGCCAGGCAGGGCGAACTGAAACATGAGATAAGAAAACCAAAGACGCTGATTCTGCATTGGAAAGCATGTTAATAGGCGATCATAAACTAAAAGCCGTCTCAGCGGAAGACGCTATGCCAGAAGACCATTGTCCTCCATTCCAGTGCCACAGTCCATTTAAAGCTGATGATATTATTCACTATCTCCTTGATGTTATTATATTTATGTTATATCTTTATAAGAAAAGTCTTGGTCCTGAAACAAATACAGAATTACAACCTTGTCTGCTGCTAATCCTCCCACTTCCACGGCTAAAGCCTCCCATTACCACCGTTTCTCTGAAATTATCCTGAAAAGCTACACTCCTAAAACATTAGACTTTTTCCTATGTTCTTCTGTTTTTGTTATTTTTTTAAGATTTATTTTATTGTGTGTGTTTGTGTGTATGTGTGTGTATGCTTGTTCATACATGGCGGAGGGTACACGTAGAGGGCATCAGCTAACCCTGGAGTTGTGAGCTGCCCAATGTGGGTTTGGGAACTGAACTTGAGTCGGCCATAAGAGCAATACATTCTTAACCACAGCCCACTGTTGTTGTTTGAGACACCATTTCCTGCATAAAAGCAAATGTAGTCCTGAGCTAACCTTGAACTCATGGTCTTCTGCCTCAACCTCCTGAGTGCTCAGGCTGTAGTCTTGAAACACGACACATGACTCTTGGCTAATGTTTTGAAGTCAATTTCTGTACGTTCTAGTAATTCTGTAGGCATTCTCTGAATTAGTGAATTAACCCACCAATAAGACACAATAGGACTTTTCCTTGTTCTGACGTTTTTAGAATCATTTCATCCTAACCCTTCATTCATGATGGAAACTCTGACTATTTAAAGCTGAAGGAGAATTCAGCTGTTAGCATCTGGGTGCTAATGTACCTTCATCTAAATGAGGCCAAGCAATCATTTTTTATAACATTTTATGTTGAAGATTTTCCAACATCCATGAATGTTGAAAGAATTTTACAGCAATCACTTACATAACCTGCTTCCTCGATTCAATAATTAACATTTTACATATTTGTTTTATCATAGGTCTGTCTCTGTCCAATTTGTTTTTTGTTAAATGCATTTCGAAGCAAATTGCAATTATCACTACCCACCACACTTCGAATTTCCCTATGCTTATCATTAGAATTCCATGTACATTCATGGTTCTTGTTTGTGAGGTCAAATTTACATACAATGAAATATGCAGCTCCTAAATATAAAACGTTTTGCCAAATGCTTACATCAGCATAACCCAAAACAGAATAGCCCAAAGCTAAGGAGAGAACATCCTAATTGCTCCCAAATTCTTTCTGGTCTGTTGCCTATGAGTCCTATCCTCACTCTGAGGGATAATCACTGTTCTATTTCTTCCCAATGTTGATTAGTTTCAAGATACTAGCTTTCATTTAGTGCTTTTCCATGGATTTATTGATTGTATTGATACACACCAAGGGTATCTTACCTAAAGACTGAGCAAACCAACCATTTTCTTTCTTTAATTCAAAAAGTTTTTTTATTATTTCACACATGAGCACTATATTTGTAACATTTGTACTTTTTCATCTTATCCTTCCAACTTCTCTCATGTAGCCCCACCACCCCTCCAACTTATACTCTCTTATTCTTTAATTAATAATGCTGCATACACATAAATTATGTGTGTGTTTCTGTGTGTGTGCGTGTGTGTAACCAACTGAGTCTACTTAACATTGTTCACATGTAAGTACTTCTATAGATGACCACTTGGGACAATAACCTATTGGATGGCTTGTCCCTAGAGAAGACTTACTCTCTCTTTCTTGGGCAGCCATTGATGGCCTATAGCTCTTCAGTCTAAGAATGGGACCTCACGAAGTCCCTACCATCCATGCTGAGGTGCTGACTGGTTTTGTCATTGTGACTGTCTTGTTAGCCAACCATACTGTTGAGATTTAATGGGTGTAGCTTCTCGGTCATGTGTAGAAGACACTGTAGCAGCGGGCAGACAATTTTTCCACTGCTTCTTCCTCAACGTTCCTTGAGTCTTAGGTGTAGGGGTTTCATTGTAAGTGTATCAAGTGGGCCTGGGCACCCCATAATCACTTATTCTCTATATTTTTGCCAGTTGTGGATGTCTGTAATAGTCTCCTTCTGTTGCAAAAAGAAGTTTCTTTGATGAGGGTAAGAGCTACACTTATCTGTGAGTGTGGTGGTATTGTGTTCCCCAAAATATTGTGCATCCTAATAAACTTATCTGGGGTCAGAGACAGAAAAGCCACTAGATACAAAGGCTAGAAAATGATGGCACTCACATCTTTAATCCTAGCATTCCAGAGGCAGAAATCCATCTGGGATCTCTGTGAGTTCAAGGCCACATTGGAAATAGTCAGGCATGGTGACACATGCCTTTAATCCCAGGGAGTAAGCCTTTAATCCCAGGGAGTGATGGTAGCAGGCAGAAAGATATATAAGGCATGAGGACCAGGAACTAGAAGCATTTGACTGGTGAAGCATTTGGCCTGGTTAAGCTTTTAGGCTTTGAGCAGCACAGTTCAGCTGAGATTCATTTGGATGAGGACTCAGGAAACAGAATCAGCTGAGGAATTGGCGAGGTGAAGTGGCTGTGGCTTGTTCTGCTTCTCTGATCTTCCAGCATTCACCCCAATAACTGGCCTTGGGTTTGATTTTATTAATAAGACTCTCTAAGATTCATGCTACATGTGAGCATAAGGATAAGTATTTTAAAATATAGTTAGAAATCATATTGGTTTAGGAAAATGACAGGAGTCTCTTCAAGTGTCTGTGACATCTACAGCCATGATTAGTTAGGCCTACAGTACCAAACATGAATTTCCTCCTTCCAAGTAGAGCTTAAGTGCAATTAGGCAGCTGTCAGTTACCCCCAAGATAAAAGTGTCACGACTATACAATTAGGAATATCTTGTCATGCTGGTTGTCTTAGTGAGGTTTTATTGCTAAGAAGAGACACCATGACCACAGCAACTCTTATATAGGAAAACATTTAACTAGGACTGGCTTAACGTTTCAAAGGCTTGGTCCATCATCATAGCAAGAAGCATACCATCATGCAGGTAGATATGGTACTGGACAAGGAGCTGAAAGTTCTACATTCTGATCCACAGGCAGCAGAAGGAGACTGTGTCTCACACTGAGCATAGCTTGAGCATATGAAACCTCAAAGCCCACCCCCACAGTGACATACTTCCTCCAACAAAGCCACACCTACTCCAACAATGTCAAACCTACTAATAGTGACACTCCCTATGGGCCAAGCATTCAAACACATAAGTCTATGGGGGAACATACTTATTCAAACCACAACATTCCACTCCCTGGCCCCCATAAGCTTGTAGCCGTAACATGATGCAAATGAAGTGGACAAAGTTCACTTAGTCCAACTTCAAAAGTACTCATGGTCTATAAAAGTCTCAAATTTGTTTTAAAGTCCAAAGTTCAAAATCTCTTCTGAGATTCATGGAATCTCTTAATTATAATCCCCTATAAAATCAAAATCAAAAAACAGATCACATGCTTCCAACATATAATGGCACAGGATATAGATTACCATTCCAAAATGGAGGAAAGAGAGCATAGTGAAGAAATACTGGAACAAAGCAAGACTGAAAACAGCTGGGCAAACTCCAAACTCTGCATCTCCATGTCTGATATCAAAATGCTCCGGATATCCAACTCCTTTCAGCTTTGCTGATTGCAACACACTTCTCTCTCTTGGGCTAATTCCACTCCTGGTAGCAGCATTCCTTGGCAGGTATCCCATGACTCTGGCATCTCCAACATATTGAGGTCTCCAAGGCAGTCCAGGCTTCACCTTCATAGCTTCACACAATAGACTCTCTGAGCCTTTGTGCAGGGACACCCCTGCCACACACCTGACCACAGCGACTTTCCTTAGTCACAGAGGGAGGTCCCATAAGCCCTTTCTTCTATCCTTGACTCAAAAGCCAGAAGCACGTGACTGAAGCTACCAAATTATGCTGCTTGCTGGGACTAGAACATGGCCCCCTTGTTCAGTTACATCTTTATTAGCTTCCTGATTTCAGTGGTTTCCTTTACTGCCTAAACTTGGCTGTCCTGGAATTTGCTCTGTAAACCAGGCTGGCCTCGAATTTAGAGATCTGCCTTCTGAGTGCTGGGTTTAATGGTATGCACCACCACACCCAGCTCTAAGCTTTTCTTTAATTCCTTTTCACAAGTTAGAAACTTGGCTGGGTTGAGTCTTGTCCTGAAGTCACCACTCCCTTTATTCTACTTAACATCTGGCTCTTCTTTGATCTGTTTATCTCCTTGAACATAGGACTCAGCTCCATTTCACTTTGTGGTACCCTTTTCTCCTCAGTCTGTACATTTTGTAATTGTCCTTGCTCATCTTGCTCCTTTTCATTATACATCTTCCTAAGAGTGAACACTAGTAACCACATGACAGAATCTATATGAGACTGTTTTGAGATTTCTTTTGAGAAAGCAATTAATCCAAGTCTCTTCACTTTAGCCTCAGGCAAACTCTTGGACAAGGGTAAAGAGCAGTCACATTCTTTACCAAAATATCCTAAGAATGATATTTTGGTAAATATCTAGATCACATACTAAAATTCTTCTCCTCTGAAACCTCTTGAGCCAGGCTCCTACAGTACAAAACACCCTCAGAACCACTGTCTTCCATGCTTCTACTAGTATGGCCCATTAAACCTCACTTAAAGTATTCAGCTGCTTTTCTAGTCCAATGTCCCAAAGTCTAAATTCCTCCAAATAAAAACATGGTCAGGCCAAACACAGCAATACCCCAGTCCTTGATACCAACTTCTGTCTTAGGGTTTTATTGCTGTGAAGAGACACTATGACCAGTGCAACTCTTATAAAGGAAACATTTAACTGGGGCTGGCTTACAGTTTCAGAGGTTTAGTTCATTATCACCATTGCAGGAAGCACAGCAGCCTGAAGGCAGACATGGTGCTGAAGAAGGAGCTGAAATTTCTACAACTTGATCCACAGACAACAGAAGGAGACTGTGTCTCCAATCAGGAATAGCTTGAGCATATGAAGCCCCAAAGCCCATGCTCACAGTGACACACTTCCTCCAACAAGGCCACACCTACTCCAACAAGGCCATACCTCCTAATAGTGCCACTCCCTAAGGACCAAGTATTCAAACACATGAGTCTGGGGCGGGAGGGGGGGGGGAGGAGGGGGGACGGCTATACCTAGTCAAACAACCACACTACTCATCATTGTGGTTCACAGGCTTTACAGCTGGGTAGGATTATTGATTGCTTTTCTTCCCTCGGCAGCTTGCATAGTGCCTCCAGCTCCTATGGGAGCTAGTTCTCAGGGAGGAGACTTCCAGGTCAGTTCCATCTCAATTCCTCCAAGTCCTATGTTAGAGATGTGTGGTGTCTTCAGCAATAGGGCCTTCTCTTCATTTTCCGGGAAGGCAATGGGAATAGCTTACGCTTTTTGGAAGTGTTGTGAATCATCCTGACCAACAACTCAAAAGAAGGTTTCCCATGCCTAGAATAGGAGTTTGGGACATATAGTCTATGGCCCTTTCAGTAAGCATTATCACCCTGTGTGTGGTAACTCCATTTAAACTGTAAACACACACACACACACACTTACATATACATACCTATGGATTCATTTTCTATTTTCACTTCAATGTAATTTTCTGAGCCTGTTTGTGGAGCTATTATAACAACTTATATGCCTTTATCACTCATAACCCAGCTACGTTCTAAAACCTTTCACACAGGTGAAGGTGGGTAAAAGGCAAAGAATGCCCTCAAGTATCTTCACGCATACATGTTCTTGGGAAGCTTGATATATTGATATACAACATTTTGGAAATAAATTCATCCAACATCTCTTAAATGCTTACTGTATGCCAGGTTCTAGACTAGATACAGCATACCAAGACAATTAAGACATACACAAGTTCCAATAAAAAAAAAGAAAAACACACAAGATAAAACTGTTAATGGAATAATATGTATTAAGTTATATTTTGGCTAGCTTTCTACCACAGATTTTGGGGAGGAATATTGCTCTGAGAAAGATGGCTATGATTCCTGTTCTCAAGAACTGCAGGCTGGAAATGATGGAGATGGTTGGTAGTTTTAAGTGCTCTGGGCAGTAGCATTTAACAGCAAGTGCATTAATTGAGTTTATGTGGGCAGACATAATGCAAGCCACAGGGGTAACTGTATGTCTATGTTTATTGAAATGCCATTTGTAGTAGCTAAGATATAGAATTAGCCTGGATGCCTGTCAGTGGATGACTGGAAGAAGGTAATGAAATTTTACACACACACAAGGGGTGGGGAGGAAAGTATTATTCAGCCGTAAAGTAGAATGAACTCATGAAAAATGAAATTAATGGAAATGTAGATCATTATCTTAAAAGAGGTAAGCCAGACTTAAACAAGCATCCCATATTTTAACTCTTTTGTAGAAAAGAAAATATATATATAAGAAGGAGCTATAGCTATTAATGAATAGAGAGGGAACAAGGCAACAGAGAAGTAAGTATAGGTAATAGATATTATAAATGTGGCCCAAGTGCCTTA
This sequence comes from Peromyscus aztecus, assembly GCA_902168405.1. Classification (NCBI taxonomy): domain Eukaryota; kingdom Metazoa; phylum Chordata; class Mammalia; order Rodentia; family Cricetidae; genus Peromyscus; species Peromyscus aztecus. The sequence continues at coordinate 33,373 of CABHPQ010171348.1, read as the reverse complement.
TACATATGTATGAAAATGTCATGATAAAACACACTATTGTATTTGATTAACATATGCTGATACAAATGATAGCATATTGGAACAATGGGAATAAAATGCATGGGAAGAGGAGAGAGGTGAATCTGCAGAGGGTGTTGGCTCCTCAAGAAGGTTCTATGTTTCTGTCCAAAGGGTCAGTAGTTGAACATCATCATTTCCATGACTTAGAGAAGTCCCTAACTTGGGATTAGCATCTGAATGTGACCCGATGTTGGTTGTGTTGTTGTTTCAACAAGAAGCAATTCTAGAGTTAAGAAGCCTTAGAAGCAAGAATGTGGAACACATGACTCTGACGTCATGGAAATTCATCCATCAGCACCTCTGGCTACACTGAAATCCTGAGGCCAAGCCTGAAAGATACCCTGGGGAAACTGGGACCAAGTCCAGAAACCAGCCCAAAGCATAAAGTGGAGACCAGCATATTCATGAGCAGGCCATCTCAGAGGAGTTCAGTGACTCAAATGAATGTGGGGAGTTGAGGAGGTGGTTCAGGGGGGAAAGTACTTGTATCACAAGTAAGAGGACTTGAGTTCAGATGCCCAGCATCCATGTAAAAGCCAGGTATGTTGGTGAAGGTCTGTAACCCCAGTGCTAATGGAGTTGAGGGTGCAGAAAGACAAGCACTTCCCAAGGGCCAATTCAACAAGCCTAGCCAAAGCATCAGTGAGCTCAGGGTTCCACAAGAGGCACTGTCTCAAAGAATAAAGTGAATAGCAATCAAGACAGCAGACATACAGCTCTGGCCTCCACAGGAGCACACACCTTCGCCAATACACACACACACACACATGCACACACACACACAGACCACATGCATACTCACACTAAAATCAAAGAATTACAAAATAAGTGTGGACAAATTCATTCTTACCTTGTATCTCTTTACTATTCTTAGGCTTTTAAAATAATTTGTGATAAAATTATTAATTAGCCCAAACAAAAAAAATAATAGGCTTAAGAACTACTGTTGGAAATAAGAAAAAAAAATCAAAAACTTAAATGTTAACATTTTGTTTATTCCAGATAAGATTATGTGAGGAAAACTCCACAGTGAACCAGCCACTGTTCACTGTGGCTGACATAATCTCCATTACCTTTTTGTAAATATATATTCTAATTACATCAGTCTAGTGGTCTACATGTAGATATTTACTTTTAGCATAATGGATTTTTAAGGGAAAATGCTCCATGAAAGCATTGAGTGTTGAATATTTTATTTGAAAGAAAATGCTAAAAGTATTTTTATATCATTCAATATTGATACTTTGGGAAAGGTGAGGTGAGAGCATCTTTTGATGGCTTAAGAGGAAACCTTTGCAACCTTTAGCTGTGAGTAGAATTTAGAAGTTCACACTGATAATAATATGTATTATTTATAAAGGCATTAGAGTGGAGAGCTTTACCAAAAATTTTGTTTGCTTTTGCTGTTTTCTTTTGTGCAAAACGGAACCAGTGTTCTTTTTTAATTTTTTTTTAAATTTCATTTTACATACCAACCACAGATCCCCCTCCCCTCCCTCCTCCCATTCCCCCCATATGACCTACCCCCTCATCTCCTCCTCCAAAAGGGTAAGGGCTACCATGGAGGGACAGCTAAGCCTGGTATATTCAGTTGAGGCAGGACCAATTCCCCCCCCCCCGCCCTCCATCAAAGATGAGGAAGGTGTCCCACCATATGTAATTGTAAGACAAATTTCTAAATGTTCTTTTTAATAAACAACCTGGAACCAGACATTGGGGTGAAAACTGAGAAATCAGAGGAATAGAACAAGTCACAGCCAACCTCACCTGATGCCAACTCCTCAGCCTCCAGAGGGAGCTATTTCCCATATACCCACTCCTATATGCCTTTCTGTGCCATGCCATCTTTCTTCCTCTCTCCAACATGCTACATCACTTCCTCTTTCCACCCAGCTTTATCACTTCCTGTCTGTCTATCCAAGCCTCCAGATGTCTATGGTTAACTAGCACTGGGATTAAAGGCATGTGCCACCATGCCTGGCTCTGTTCCCAGTGTGGCATTGAACTCACAGAGATCCAGATGAATCTCTGCCTCCCAAATGCTAGGATTAAAGGCATGTACTACCACTGCCTGACCTCTATATTTAATATAGTGGCTGGCATTTTCCTCTGATCCCTAGATAAGCTTTATAGGGATGCACAAATAAAATATCACTACAGGTAAATAGGATCCACAAAGCCAATTCATGCACCAGGGATATATCCTGATCCCACTGCCAGGGGCCCCTCAAAGAGACCCAGCTACACAACTGTCTCCCATATGCAGAGGGTCTAGTCCTGTCCCATGCAGGCTCCACAGCTGTCGGCCTAAAGTCCATGGTTCCTATGAGCTTGGTTCAGTTGTCTCTGTAGATTTCCCCATCATGATCTTGACACCCCCTTGATCATATAATCCCTCTTCCTTCTCTTCAACTGGACTCCCTGAGCTCAGCCTGATGCTTGACTGTGGATCTCTGCTTCTCCTTCCATCAGTTACTGGATGAAGGCCCTATGATGACAGTTAGGGTGTTCACCGATCTGATTACCAGGGTAGGTCAGTTCAGGCACCCTCACCACTACTGCTAGTAGTCTAATCTGGGGTCATCCTTGTGGATTCCTGGGAATTTCCTTAGCACCAGGTTTCTCCCTAACCCCATAATGTCTCTGTGTATCAAGATATCTCTTTCATTGCTCTCCCACTTCGTCCCTCCCCCAGCTCAACTATCCCATTCCCTCATGTTCTCATCCACCATCCCCTCCCCTCTATTGTTTACTCATGGAGATCTCCTCTGTTTCCCCTTCCCAAGGTGATCCATATGTCCCTCTCAGGGTCCTCCTTGTTTCCTAGCTTCCCTGGAGCTGTGTACCAGTGTTTTTATGTGGTATATGATATGTATCAGGTGACTAGCTCTTCCTGGGTTGAAAACATCCATATATATGAATAATGTTTAAAGTTTCCCTAAACATTAAAATAAAGGCACTGTAACTATATATAATACCTCCAATGCTAACTTTAAAAATAAAAAATAATAAACAAATTAAGGCACCATTATCATGCACCTTTGGTACAGGACACTCTTTGAGGTCTACTACAGTTTATGCCATTTTGTGAAGATATGAAAAAGACAGAAAGTGAGCAGACTCCTCAGACACAGACGTTTCTCTAAGAAAAAAGAATTTGATTGGCTAATTGTCTGAATCATCACATAGCATTCAGATTTTTTTAATGGTGCTGAAGCCACACTTAATGATCCCTAAATACGATGGGATCATCTTGGACTTTAATGAAGTTCCCCATAGTCCCACCTGCAAGTGTCTTCCCTCAGTAGATGCACTTCCAGGACAGGTCCCCAGAGACCCTCAAGTCCCATGCAGGGAATTAAAGCCAGTGAGTCTGGTGTGACTGTTAAATGCCGCCAAATCCACATATTGAGACTTCATCACCACCATGACAGTAATAAAAGGTAGGATCTCTAGGAGGTGAATAAGTCATAAAGCCATTAGTGACCCTATAGAAGCTTCAAGAAAGTGTTGGCACCTCTGACCTCTTCTTCTATGTGATCATGTAAAAACAGCTTAAGTGTGAAACAGAGAACAAGTCCTTACTGGTCCCTAAATCTATTGTCACCTTGATGATGGACCTCCTAGCCTCCAGACTATGAGAAATAACTTTCTAAAACTGGGGAAATGCTTCAATGGGTAAAACACTTGCTATGAATGCATGAGGACCTGAGTTTGAATGCCCAATATCTGCATGAAAGCTAGATGTGGAAGCATCTGTAACCCCAGTGCCCCTTGGGGGAGGTGGAAGGCAGAGACAGGAAGACCCTTGGATGCATACAGGCTAGCTGTCCTGGCATATGCATCAGTAACCAAGGAGACTCTGTCCAAAACAAGGTGGGAAACAAGCATCGTCAACTGCGGCTGTCCTCTGACCTCCATATGGGTGTTGTGACACACGTATGTCTGTACTCACACACATGAACCGGTCTGTGCATGCATGTGCAACACACACACAATGTTCTCAAAAATAAATAGCCTTCTATTATACCTTTCATTTTTATTGTTTCTAAATTTTACCCAATCTAAGGTATCTTGTTCAGCACAAACAGACTAAGAATTTTAGCCAGCTCACCCTCTTCTCCAGGCTCCTATCAGAACAACTGGGCAGACAAAGAAGTTTCAAATTTCATTCTCTATGATTTCTATATCTAGTAAACACAGGAAATCTGGCATTTGAAAATATCATAAGCAGGTCAGTAGTTCATGGGTTGGCACAGGGACCAATATTTTATTGTTTTCACTAAATTGATTTTTTTTTTGAACAAGAGCATCTTTTTTTTTTTTTTTTTTTTGGTGTGTGGTGTGTCAGATGCATGAATGTAAGTTTATAGATGTAAGTGTTATACATACCCATGCAAAGGCCAGAGCAGGACACGGGGTGCTTTCCTTTATCACTTCCCACCTTATTCCCTTGAGACCTGGCCCTTCACTGAACCTAAAACTCACAGTTTCCTCTTGACTGGCTGGCCAGTGAGCTCTAGGAATCCACCTGTTTCTTGCCTACTCCCACACTGGGCTCCCAGACACCAAGTAGCCATGCTTGGCTTTGTATATGAGTGCTGTGGATTTGAACTCAGATCCTTACACTTACACAAGTGTCCTTGATCACTGATCATCTCCGCAGCCCCTACAGTTCAGTATTGACAGAGGGTTTTTTTAATCCATTAAGTTTTCCCATTGAGTCAGTTTCAACCTCTCTCTCCTCTCCATTAAAACCAACGACTTGGACACAGTGTGCGTCTTTCACTGCACACACACTGTATCATTGTCTGCCTGTGCGTTAGGCGCTGCGGAGCCGAACTGTGAAGACGAGGCAGACTTCTCGGGCCTCAGCTCTGCTGGGTCAGGACTTTGAATGTGGCAAGCATGCAAAGCACAATTGCTAATAATCTTATCTAACTAATTAAAGCCATGGTTGTTCCCCAAAGCGGTTGTTATAGAAACTATTTTAATGCCTATCTGTATCTTCTTCAGAACTATTTTTTTTTTAAGAACAGGAATGCCAAGTTTCATATCATCTCCTTTGCCAATTTGTTAAAAAGCATTAACTGTGACATACGGACATTTACTATGTCAGAATTCCTACTGCCAAAATGAATTGATTCCCTTTCCACTGGCTGGTGCAATATTTTATGTGAATTTCTTTAAAGTGCATCTCTAAGTAATCTACACGCTTCAGATCCTTTTGTAACTGATGGTGGGTGAATTATTTAATTAGACAATTGTGTTGACAATTGTGTAGCAAAATGAATTTACATAAAAAATGAATTAACAATGTCTTCATTAACAATGTCAAGGTTCTAAAGTGCTTTCTTATTTAGTGTGGAAAAGTCATTCAGCTAATATTCTTCCTACCAGCCTTTTAGTATTGGTTTATAATAACAAATGCTAAGCTCAAGATCCTCGACATGTTAAACAAAATTGGGCCTCAGCTCACTCTCCCCTGTTGTTGGATATTTATTGAGCATTTCCAGTTCTAAACCCAGCAAAAGCAGTTCGTTTTAGGTAAATGATAGAAGATGGGTCAAAACTCTTGCACGAATCGCAGGTTGCTTCAACCCCACCCACACACCTTATGAAGAGGATGCTTTCTGTGATGCTGAGTGAGGAAAAGTCATGGAAGACTCAGAGAGTAGGTGCAGTGTGACAGATGTGAGCATTTCCAATTTAGTTATTGCCATCTTAATGTCACTTGGGCTTCCAACCGCCATGAGAAGACCATGCATGCAATGGCTTAAGAATTGCCATTTGTTCTCTTGACATTTTCGTCTTCGGTGTGCCACTCATCAACAGTGGGTGCTAGGTTAGTTTAGAAAAATCATTAGAAGACAGCCAAGCCACACAGCTCAGCACTTTCCATACAAGCCTGGAAACCTCAGTTTGAGTCCCCTGAACCACATAGGGTAGAAGGGAGAATCAACTCTTCAGAGTTATTCTCTGGTCTCTACACATGAGCCCTGGCACATATGCCCTCCCCCCCCACACACACACTAATAATAATAATAACTATTATTATTATTATTACATGTTATATAATATATCAAACATTATTATAATTGCGTGGTTATACGATATATTATCATTTATTATTTATTTTATTTCTTAGAACAAAGAGCACAGCCTAGTGGGAATTCCAGAATCACATTCTTCAGAAGTCCCACCCTTAAGCTCCAGTTGCTTATTGTCTGGTCTGGTAAGACTGGCTGCAGCTGCCATTGAAGCAGCTGGGAAGGGGGCATCACAGCCCTAAGTGTCCATCCACCTCCCACCTCTTACCCACTAATGAGATAATAGGAGGAGGAGAAAGGGGGGACACACTGCAGCTCCTGCCTTCTTTTGTTCCAGATACCGCAGTGGAACTAGCTTTGGTTTTGTCTACACAAACACTGGAAGCAAACTAAAAGGTTATAATAATCTGGGTTTTTTACTATTTTAGTATTATATTTTATTTGTGTTTTTTCCTAAATGCGTGTCTGTGCACCACATATATATGGTGCCCACTGAGTCTAGAAGAGGGCATTGAATCTCCTGGGACTGGCATTATTGACAGTTGTGAGCTGCCATGTGGGTCCTTGGAATAGATTCTAGGTCCTCTGGAAGAGCAGTCAGTGCTCTTAACTGCTAAGTCATCTCTCCAGCCCTAGTCTTAATTTTTTTTAACCTTTAGATTTTATTTTTTTATTTTATTTTTTATTAAGGAAATTTTTTATTCATTTTACATACCTATCACAGACCGCCCCCCCTCCTCCCTCTTCCTGCCCTCCTGCCTCCTTTTTAAAGACAATATGAAAACTACTTCCGGAGTGATGACATATACCAAAATAATTTGCTAAGACACCCAAGTAAAAGGTCATTAAAAACCAAGCAAAAAAAAAAATTAGAATGATCATGTAGCCAAATATTCCTTAAATGCTTTGATTTCAGTAAGCAACCTTGTACTCCACACATGAGTGTCTCTCAGGGCAACAGAGACATCTCACAAAGGAACCGACCTTGTGTAAAGCTCTTACTGTGGCACATTTTCCTCCCATTTCAGTTGGGGCAGTCTCAGTGAGAACCATCTGATGCCGCCCTCAGCTCCCCACATACGTGCTTGAGAATCCATGCCAGGATGGAGGCAGGATATGCTGTGATCAGTTAATCACCTTTCCACCAGCTTTTGCCACTACAAAGTCACTGGTGTCCAATAGCACAAACCCCACCCTTCAGCACACTCCTTGGTAAAACAAAGTCAGGGTCCTGAGCTCACTGAAAAGAAGCAAAGAACACATCACGTGGAACCAAGATGCATCTCACTGTGAAGTATTAGGGTGCACATACTGGCGTTGGGCCTGTGTTTGGTTGTTTGAGGAAACCTCAAGGAAATATGGTTTACTTTACAGATGGTATGGGCAGAACATATACAATTTCATGGTTTCTCATTTCAGTTCTTATTGACCAGGTGAGAAGAGTAGAGAGAAATTAAGCATACATCTGGTAAAGAAGAGAGAGACACTGTGTCATCCAGGAGAGATGGGTGTCTACCCAGTGGGTGTGCTTCATATGGTGTTCTTATTTCACTTTGGCCAGATGTGGCTTTGGAGTTGGCTTGGTTTTTTTTTTTTTTTCACTCCACTGTCTTGGAGTGACCTTACTCAGTATTGCTGTTGCATGAAGTTGCATGAAGCTGCAGCAGGGGAGCAGCGTCAGATGACTTTTAGAGTCAAGTCCATTCGATGGTAGTCAGGAACTGATTTCTGTCATCTTGTTGGTTAGTTACCGTGGTTTTCTTTTTCCCTCTTGTGACTGATTTAACATCCCTCCAGAAGTGGGTACATGGGCATGAATATGTACAAGTAAGAGGATGGGTAGACAGGTTGAAAGTCAGTCAGTTGATGGTAGAGAGCTCTTTATTACAATTTGAAGTTTGGCAAAGATGAAAGAAATGGTAGAAATGAAAATTATTGGGTGGGTGACTTTCATAATTTGATCAGATGAGGATCATCAAGGAATGACTGAGAAGCAATAGCAATAGTTATAGAGTCCCAAAACTCTGCAAAAATAAATATCAATTATAAGGAAAAATGGTTACAAGGAAAGCGTCCGCCAGTCTCATATGATGTTGGCTAGGATTGTGGTAGGGCAGCCACCCTTTGCCTAGAAGTTACATGTGGAATGCACTATGATGATATGATAATTATGATAATTGAGTGAAGTACAGGAGGTGGACATCTGCATAAGCTTATAAAGGCTTAGAAAGTAGTCCTGGACATTGGAATTATTCCATCCAAGGCTCAGGTAATATCACAGGAGAGGAAGTAGAAAGAATTTAAGAGCCAAAGGAAAAGGTAGAATGTTGTAGAACACTGTCTTCTGGTCATGGCATGGACCTTGTACCCTTGAACCCTCAGGAATTGTGCACAAGACCTGCACAAGAATGGACCCATCAGCATCATTCCTTATAGGTTCTTTCCCTTCCTGGGGATTTATAGGCTAGTGGTTGCTGGGTGATGGAGTTGGGGAGAAGACATTTTCTTCAGTGGTATAGCCATTGGTAAGTTACCCAATGTGCCTATAAATAATCCCTCACCCATATTCCTGTAAGTAATCCTAATGAAACCCATTGGTTCACACACCAAGAAAAAAATGGTAGGAACTTTGTCATTAATTGTTCAGTCATCTTCTATGCTGGCTAGTTTTATGTCAACTTGATACAAGCTAGAGGAAGGATCCTCAGTTGAGAAATGCCTCTATCTAGTTGGGCTTTAGACAATCCTACAGGGCATTTTCTCAATTAGTGATAGATGAGTGAGGGCTCAACCTATTGTGTGGTATTCCACTCTGTGCTGGTGGTTCTGGGTTCCATAAGAAAGCAGGCTGAGAAAACCATGGGGAGCAAGATGGTAAAGAGCACTCCTCCATGACCTCTCTAATTAGCTCTTGCCTCCAGATTCCTTCCATGTTTGAGTTCCTGTCCTGACTTCCTTTGATGATGAACTGTGATTTAGAAGTATAAGCCAAATAAACCCTTTCCTCTGCAACTTGATTTGGCCATGGTATTTCATCACAGCAATAGTAAACCTCACTAAGACATCTTCCCACAAGCCATGCTACACCATCTCTTTCTTACTTCTTAGATCTACCACTTTTTTTAGCTTTGAACTCATTTTGCTTTCTTTTTATACTTCTTAAGATATACAACTACATTACTAGTTCTAGATTTTACATTTCTGGTGTATTTTGAAGTTCTAATTTTTATTTTTCTAGCCATTACTTTCTCTGCCTTTCATAGCCTTTGATGTGTACTTTTATTTCATTGAATTCAAAACGTTGACCTTATCTCAAGTGTCCTGCTTTGATGTGTGGGTAATAGCATCAAGTATTTAGAAGTTTATTGGAATATAGAAGTATTTTTGATTAATTTCCAACTTCCCAGAGTTTGAACTGTCAATTTCTATTTTAATTATGCTTGAAGGATGTACTTGCCATGATTTCAATAATGTTAAATTTATGAGGCTTGTTTGTAATGTAGCATATGGCCACCATGGGAAATGATCTGTGCGTACCAGACAGGAATGTGCTGTCCTTGAGTATCTTCTGGGTTATATGAGTGCCAGTTGCTTCATAAGCATCTACAAATGTTAGGTCATACTTCTAAATGGAATGACATTAAGTCTTCTCTGGCCATGTTGATTTAGAATTCAGGGTTTGTTTGTTTTTTTCACCAACGATTAAGAGTCAGCCATTATAGTTAGGTTACCAAGCTACCAGGCTGTTATTAGAACATTTGTTCCTCCTTTTAATTCCTTAACGTTTTGCTTTATATTTTTAAATCTTTTTAAAATTACATTTAATGGGGGGGGGTTCACGCACATGTGCATCTGTTCCTGCCACAGCACGTGTGTGTGGAGGTCAGAGGTCAGCTCTAGGAGTCAGTTCTCTCCTTCCTTCATGTTTGTCCCTAGGAAATCAAACTCAGATCAGCAGGCTTGGCTGTAAACTCCACCTACTGAGCCATCTCACCAGCACAGTTTCCATAGTTTAAATAGTTTAGAACTGTCTCTGTGAATGTGTATTCACTATAACTGCCGTGTCACAGGTCCTTTTGCTCTAGGAGTATGTATCAAAGCCTGTTTTGATAGTCTAGATAGCCAATCTGCGTTTAGGTCGTGAATATTGCATCTTTTCCATTTCTTTTTACTTTCAATTTCTGTTTCTGAACCCAAAGTGTATCTCTTATAGATTGCAGATAATTGTGGATTATATTAACAAGTTTTCAATTGGGAACCAAACCTTTCACACACAAGCCTCTGGGAAAACACTGTCTAAGCCACAGCTACTCTCTATTCTTTAAAACACATTAGATACTTGCTTTTTCTGAGTCCTGCATTTCTGGGCACAGATTCACACTTGTGCCTAACGTTGCTTCCTTTCAGTTTATAGGCGTTTCTTTGGTTGACTTACTAAATTGTAAGTTGTTTTCGTGATAACATTGTCAAGTGTGGTTATTGCTGATTAGAAAGAGGACCCGCCGGGCGGTGGTGGCGCACGCCTTTAATCCCAGCACTCGGGAGGCAGAGCCAGGCGGATCTCTGTGAGTTCGAGGCCAGTCTGGGCTACCAAGTGAGTTCTAGGAAAGGCGCAAAGCTACACAGAGAAACCCTGTCTTGAGAAACCAAAAAAAAAAAAAGAAAGAAAGAAAGAAAGAGGACCCACTGTGGTCCTTGCGGTGCCAGCTGGTGCCATTGTCTACTTTGTCATATCAGCCCAGATCCATGAATGATTAATAATACCATCAATGTAACCTGCTATTACTCAGAAGTAACATGGGATTTTGATCTATGCCAACATTTCCAAGAAAAAAATTCTAGTTTATTTTAATATTCTTATTATAATAGCATCTATTTGTACAGTCATTTGTCAAGTATTGATTGTGCCTTGGAATCTGCCCTAATTTCCATAATGTGAACATGAATGAGAAATTTGCTGTCTTTGAATTCACAGTTTAATGGAGGAATTAGCTAAAAATATTAATTATAGTAAATTATAAGAGATCAGTATGTGATGTCTTACAGGGTTAAGTAGAGTGCTGCAGGCGCTCTGGAGAAGGTCTGTCTGACCCTAGCAAGAAGCAACAAAGTGTGTTGTCTTCAACTGGTACTCATAAAGACCAGCCACACAAAGAGGGTGTGATAGATGCGAGCTTCTGAGCAGGAAAGGCAGCTTGTGTGAGGACAGAACTCAGGGTCAAGCAGCATGAGAACATGCCTAGAAGACGCACGGTAAACGGCAATAGAAAATGGAACTCAGCCAGAAGACTCATTTTCAGTTGCTAAGCATTCTGCTCTTCAGCCTCTGGACCACCGATGTTCATTAAGGTGTTAGATGATCCGTGTAACTTTTGCTTTTGTTTTGCCTTGGGCTTTATCTCTGGTTGTTATACACTGCATCAGGAAATGGTACCAAAAAAAATGCAGGTAACAATTTAGAGACATGGGAGGCTTTGGATCCTTCTGATTGAAAGAAGGAAGGTGTGGAACAGATCAAATTCAGAAGACATTTACGGCACAAAACTGACATGGGGTATTAACAGTGGCAGAAGGGTTGAGAGATTGCTAAGGTGTGGACGATTTATTAGAAGGCCATCAAGAAAGAACAGTACTTGAGGAAGCTAATATAAACTTCCCTGAAGAATCACCAGCTAATGAGATAGGATACAATAGAGAATCCAGGAAACAGCCTATGTCCAGAAAGCTTGAAGACAGGAAAGCTTTGGTGACTCAGTGGTAGAATTCTCACCTGCCAGAAACGTTGGAGCCAGGCCTCTCTTAGTCCAGTATGTGTGGTAGGTCCTGAACAGATATTATGATCTCTGGCAGGGCTGGAAAAATGACCTGATCTAATGTCCTCGGGCTCAAGTTTGGATGAGGCAGGAACCATGTGACATTCCCATCCAGGATGGTCATTTCAGCACTCAATAAGCCTGGAAATTAATCTTACCTCTTGTTGGGGTAAAATCAACATGGTCCAAAGATCATAAAACTTGATTAATAATTCTCCCCAACTAATGTGCTTCCTGTGGATAATTCAAACACTGCACATAGGCCTCTATTAGCTCCAAAATCACCCAGGAACTATTTAGAAAGTAGCTTCTCAAACCCTAATTGTTATTGGAGCCACAATATAAATGCAGCTTTTCAAAGAAGTGATGATCTGAGCAGAGGCCTAGGGAACCCAGTGACTATGTATGAAAAATAAATCATAAAGCACCTTGCCTCTGATCTACACTTTGAGGTCCCTTTTGATCTATGAGATTCTGTGAGTTCCTTTTTCCTGTCTGTGACATTCAAATATTTTTAATTACTAACCCTCCAGATTTGCTGTTGGTGTGAATCAGGGCCTTTTTATTTAATTAAGCGAGCTTATCTGTCAACCCTCATAATTAATCCATCCTATCTTAATTACTTTTCCATTTCCGGATTCAGTCATCATATATTAATATAAATGTAGGAAAATGTGAATCATTTTAGTGATAGAAGGATGTGGAATGCCTATTAGACACATTCACACACTTCCTTCACATATTTAGAAAGGTCCAAAATAACAGCAAAAACACATTCATATCCCACCAGAAACTCACAAATCAGAAAGGAAATCCATATTTCAATTTATTCATTTACCTGACAACATCAAATATTTAAACTCTGCCATATAGTTTACAAAATTTCACATTCTCTTGCTTTTACATATGTCCAACGAAGACTTGTAAAGCAGAAAGGAAGCCTTTCTAGGGATAATTGCAGGGTCACGGTACCCATTAGTTTACTTTTGTACTGATTTATGTGTGGATTCATAATCATAATCAGTTATAAATCACTGCAGAGATGAAGCAAAAGAACGTCCAAAGAATACACATTGGCTTCTGTAGTCCATGCTCCAGGAATGCCTCTCTGAGGAGGGAGCATTGAGGCTGGCACTTAAACAACAGGAGGGGTCATGAGCTGATCACAGGACCAGGCATTCCAGGACACAGCAGGAGCAAAGCTCCAGTGTGGAAGTCTAACTCAGGGACAGTGAAGGCCAGCGCTGGGGGTGACGTGAACGTAAGTGCTGGGAGATAAGCTTAGGGCAAGAAAGGGTATTCAACCGAAGAAGTGTGTCTTTCATCCTAGACATGTAACGTGAACTACACTTGAAAAGATCAGTCAGGAGACTGTGGTATATGTGTCAGAGGATTGCAATATGGAAAATGGACAAAGTCCAAATGAGAAAGGCTTTGACTTGTAACCAGTAGGGGTGAGGAAAGTAGATTCACTGAGGCTCTAAGAGGAGAATAAGAGAGCTTACTAATGATCTGGCTGTTAAAGAGTATATGCTAGAGGGAAAATAACTTTTTATTCTTTCATAATCTCACTACATATATGTGGACTATGATAATGGTCTTCACTATTGTCCTCCTCTCTCTCTCCCCTTTTTCTCAAGTTTCCTTCCTGTTTTCATGTCTTCTTTATTTTTTATGACCCACTGTGTTTGCTAAGAGTGGCATCCTGAGCACGGGTGGGAATTTATTTGCTCGATCAAGAGAAACTTATCAATGGCTACCACTGAGGAATATCACACACATCCCCCAGCCCAACCATTAACTGCCTAAAGTTCCTCAGGGGTGGGTAGAGACTTATGAGCCCCTCCCTAACCCATGATGGAATGTTAATGGACTCAGTCTTTTTTTAATGTGTCTGGGTGTGTTGCCTGCAAGTATGTATGTGTACCACCTATATGCAAGGTGAGCACACAGGTCAGAAGAGGCCACTGGATTCCCTGGAAACAGAGTCACAGATGGTTGTGGGCCACCATGTGGGTCCTGAGAACCAAACATCGGAGCTCTACAAGAGTAACGAGTGCTCTGAAATACTGAGACATCCCTCCGGCGCCAGATGGGCTGTCTTGTGCAGGTAGATACTGGCACTATGAGCTCATGAGTTCAACAGCCATGTCATGCTGAGAAAAAAAGCACTTCATGGCCCTCCTTCCTACACTTTGGGTCTTCTGCTCTTTCTGCCCTCTCTGATGTTTCCCTGGTCTTTAGAAAGGGATGATACAGATGTTCTGTTAAAGACTGAGAACTCAACAACCCCTTACTCGCAGCAGTTTCACCAGTTAGAAATCTCAGGATTAACTAATTTCCACATCAAGATGAAGCATCTCTGACCAAGGCTGAGAGCAGCACTAATCCACAGGTATAAACATGAATATTTAGAAGGCAGTTTGATAGCATGTCCAAATAACAAGACAACTGTGATAGACTCTTCCCTAGGACCTAGGACCTTCCTAGCCATGGGCTTTTGACCAGGCTTCTAGTCTCATGTATGAATTTTTCATTGGAATCAGGCCTAGAAAAACAGAAGCTTCAAGTTCTCATATGCAGATCTTAGCTTCAAACTTTCAGATTTCTGTGTTTAACTTGAAGTGCCTATAGCAACCAGGAAGTTAAAAGGGAAGAGAGGAGGTCTTAAGGGAGAGAAGATAGTAGAACACAATGATATAGAAGTAGCTGTGAAACAGGGAAGATGGGGAGCATTGTTAGCCAACACTAAGGACATAGGAAAAAGTCATATGGAATCATACTATTTTGAACGTTAATTTTAAAATACAACTTCAGGGCCGGAGAGATGGCCCCAACCCTCAGATCATTTGTTGCTTATGCAGAGGATCTAGTTTTGATCCTCATCATCCACATGATAATTCACAACTGTCTATACCTCCGGTGTCAGGAGATCTAATGCTGTCTTCTGACTTCCATGGTCACCAGGCATGCACTGCACATGATGTAGAGACATACATGCAGGCAACACACACACACACACACACACACACACACACACACACACACACACGCATACCTGTGCACACAAATAAATAAATAAATAAAAATCTAAAGAATACATACACAATACATATGTATAAATGTTTTACATGTATATTTATATATATTTTATATATGTGTATATATATGTGCGTGCGCGTGTGTGTGTGTGTGTGTGTGTAAGTTTGAAGGAAGATACCCTGAGGACCATGGGTAGATGCTGCTGCTCCCAGAAACTATAAGTTATTAAACAGCACCAGGTATGAGATTCCTTCTAGTGAGTTATTGGTCAGTGAAGACTCCAGACTCCCTGAAAAACAGTACAGGCTGTTGTCATGGCTATTGATTGCCCACTAGAATCAGATGGTTAAGACCTTATTGCCAAAGACAATACATAGGACAAAGAAATCAAGCTGTAGCTGAGCTCAAAGGTTCCTCCCTGCTAGCTAGCTTTTACCATAACAAAAAGTGATATGCAGGCTGTTGGGGGAGAAAAGTCATCAAAAGGCCAACCAAACTATCACACACTTATGGGTTATAACGCCAACCTGCCAAGCAAGATGAGACCACTGGTGCAGCAATGCACAATAGTTATGGGGTAACCAAGCACTTTCTGGTTGGATTTTAGGCCTGCTGACTCCAAAAGAGAAAGTCATACTATAAACGACATTTTGTTGTTGTTGTTCTTGGAGGGACTGAGGTTGAAACCAGGGCCTTATTCATGGTAAACAAGGTCTCTAACTTCGATATTTTTTTTTTATTTCACGCATCCCTTTTTGATTATTTTCACAGAAGTCTATTTCTGTTGTTAAAGCAAAGAAATCCTTAGTATGGCTGCCTGACTTCAAGTCTTAGTTTGACTACTTAAAGACCACCTAACCTAGGGCACCTTTCTTAACCCTTCTGCCATTTGGTTTCTTCTAATTAAAAACAGGAAAATGCACACATGTTACTTTCCCACAGAACCATCATTAGAAATTGCTTAAGAAAATGCACACAGAATTAGTCAGCACACTAACCGACTGCCAAAAGCACTCAACAAATGTTAGTGAGTAGCTCCTATATTACTCTTTTCTTCCTGGCTATTGCACATCAAACTCTTAACACCAAGAAATAAGAATTACAATAACAGTTTTTTAATGTTCCTCATATCATACCATAATTATTTCATTCATCAAACATCAATATTTTAAATTTCATGGTGATAACCCTTATTTAATAATAGCTCCAGACTTCCATGCACTGTAGTATTTGTTTATATTTTGGATTTGGGGGACAGGGTCTTTCTTTGTAGCCCTGGCTGTCCTGGAACTCTATGTGTACCATACTGGTCTTGAGTTCACAGAGATCCACTAGCCTCTACCTCTCAAATGCAGGGATTAAAGGCATAGGCCACCATACCCAGCTAGGATTTATTTTTTTAAATGACCTTTCAGTGATTTGATTTTTAAAATCTGCTAAGGCTTTTAAGAGATATTGACTATTATCAGCTTTATTACAAAGTTAATGTTTTCAACTTTCAAAATGGGTCAAGGGATAGTAGGTTTCTGATCCCAAGATTACATAAATCATACAAAAGCTTAATGTGCTGCCTCCAGCAATGCTGTGACATCACAGGACTTGCTCAGCATGGTCCTCCTGCATTCTCTTTCCCTTTAGGCTCTGGACCCCATTGGCTCTAAGGTGGGAAAAGACCCTATTTGCCCAGGTCACAATTTATCTGAAAACCTTGTATTCCTCTGTTTCAGGCTTCCCTGTAAACACTGACTTCTGCCATGTTGCAGAGCTACAGCTGCATTTTAGGCCCATAATTAGTTATTTGCTTCTCAAAATAGGCTTGAGAACAGTAGGAAAAATAGGGTAGGTCAGCACAGCATATGGCCGAGTTTTCATGGACAGATGTGCTGGAGAATAACAAGGATATTCTTTTAAGTTATTATCTTCGTTATAAATGAGATGTGTGGACAGTTTGTATTGTAGCTGGGATTGAGGTACATTTAGCAAATATGCTTTCCATGAGATACCACATTAACCCAGTTCTTGAAGACTGTGGTTCTTGTGTTTACTGAAGTCAGGCAAGCAAGCAACAGACTCTTGGCAGCAAGAATCTCAAGGAGGCAGAATCTCACTAATGGCAGAATTTTGGCGTTTAGCAACACAGAAAGCTTTGGAATCTATCTATCTATCTATCTATCTATCTATCTATCATCTATCTATCTATCTCTATCTCTGTAAAATGTTTAAAATTAATCACATAATGCTTATTGAGCAACCCTTCTGGTTTCAGGTTCTCTATTGCTTCCTGCATTTTTTTTAAAGATTTTTTTTTATTTATTTATTATGTATGCAGTGTTTTGTTTGCTTGTACCCCTGCAGGCCAGAAGAGGGCACCAGATCTCATTACAGATGGTTGTGAGCCACCATGTGGGTGCTGGGAATTGAACTCAGGACCTCTGGAAGAACAACCAGTGTTCTTAACCTCTGAGCCATCTCTCCAGCCCCGCTTCCTGCATTTTTTAATAACTGGGAATAAAAATACTTTATTTCAGAGCTCTTTTGTGATATAGCATTTATAAAAAAACAGTTTCTGTCTGTGATACAGCAGGACATCCCTAAGCTCCGGTGAGAGATGTCATCCCGTTAAACAGTTGGGCTACTGACTCTACAGGCAGTGAGATCTGATAGTTGTTAATAGTGGTTTCCATCATGTATTATTCCTAAATATTGTACTGCTTACATGCATGCTGCGCTTGAGTGTGTAAAAAACTGAATTATTTCTAAACACTATAGGAAATAATAGTATAGTCCAGATATTTGCATATTTATAATAAACCAATCAATCTGCAAATTTTTAAAAGCTTGTGATATATTAAGCTCACACATCTGTTAGTCCAACAATACTTCCTTCTCCTTCCTCCAAAGACAGTGGGGCATGGATATGGAAAAGTGTAAACACCTACCTGGGCATGAACAATCAACTCTAAGTTCACAGCCTTGCTGGCCACACAGAGCTGGCAGTTGAGGTTTTCATCCATCCATTGGGCTTTTTTTTGCACAGGTGTAGTGGATGGATCTCTGCAGAAATAGCCCAGCAGCCAAAGATCACATCACACCTGAGGCCCCCATCTTGATTGCATTTATATTATTGTTTAGTCCTTCATTTTCCAAGCAATATGCATTGGCACACTCATTTGTTTTGTTTGTTTTCTTTTATAGATACAGGAGCAGAGCGGCAGGCACTAAGAGAAACCGTGTATCCCAAACTGCGAGAATTCTGCAGAGAAAACTATGGGTTGGAATTTCAGGTAACAGTCACCTCTTTTTCCATCATCAGGAAAGGCAATGTTTGCTTCTTATCACAATGCACGTGCTACAAAGACATATTTTTTCTTTCTTTAAATATGAGAAAAGAAATGCATGAAAAATGGAAATGACTTAGTTAATTTTGACAATTTCATATTTATGCATCTCTTTCTTGGACTCTGCCTGGTATTTCTCATATTTTTCTTCAAAGCAAATTTTTTTGCTTTTCCTAGTCTCTATTCTTACCAACAAAGATGAAAGTTGCTGAAACTTCCACCTTAAGCTAATGTCCCCAGGAATATGTTGCATCTAAAATCAGGATCAACTTTTACAGTACTTCCTTTCAGCAAGCAGACATCCCTCCCCTCCCTTATCCTAGCTATCAGTGTGTGCTTGTGTGGGGGTTGTCTTCTTTCCTACATATGTCATTGCAGTACCTTTGACTAACCCCACCCTGTGTGTGTGTGTGTGTGTGTGTGTGTGTGTGTGTGTTTGTGTGTGTGTGTGTGTGTGTGTTGGTGCTTCAAAGACAGTAACTATGCACATCGTTACTAAAGCTCACCGACCCTAGCAATTTTGTTTATTTTGCCGGAAATATCTTGGACACTCAAAACCTAAAGTCGGTGGCTTCCAAAGCAAATAATATTACCTATTCAGAAATGTTCGGCCTCATTTACCATGGAAATCTTAACTGTCAGGTGCTCTCAACTTCGTGTTTACGTGTCAGATGATGAATATGTAACAGGGCTTCGAGGGAGAAGAGTACATCACATGCCGTTGCTAGAGGCAGAAAATTTCACCCTCCATTTGTTACCTCCTGGATAAAGAGCTTATCTCAGTACACCTCATGATGATTTCAAATATGGTTTCGGAAGTAATCACCTCTAAATGGCTTCAATCTTGGTGAACATTGTCAGTCAGCAATGAGCCATTATGACACACACTGAACAGTTACCCATAAGTCACCATTTCCTTGATAAATGGGAAACCTAAATTAAATCCTTTGACATGACTTCAGCAGTGCCTTCTCTGGGGATTCTGGCCGTACTGATAACAGCTCCCCCAGTCGTTACAAACGCCCCAACCTGTCAAGATTCCCAAGGACTTAGGCATTCTTTGGGGGACTCAATTACTTCAGGGAGAGAAAAGTATCTGGGCATGTTAACTGGGGCTTTGAGTTTGCAGTGCATCATTTCTGTCCGCAGAGGGAGGAAGGTGTTGAGTACGGAACAGCCTCCACAAAAAAAACGAGGCACCAGCCGGGATCAGCAAAGGAAGAAAATAAGGAATAAAAGTGTGTTTTGTAAATTAGAGCTAGCCATGGGCAGAGACTGAAGTAGCCAGAGGAAGACTTCAAAAGGACCCACAGAGTAAACTGATGACTGGTGGACTGCAGCCCTCAGTGAGGTGTGGGGTGGAAGTGAGTGCACACAGCAGTGAGCACAGAGCAGACGTGAACCCCAGAGCGTCTTTGCCCACCCATGCTAGAGTACAGCTTCTACATCAGGCATGGGAATGGGGTACCTGTGAGATGGTGCTTAGCTTAGAGCCAAACACACCAAGTAGCGTCTGCTTCCCAGCTGCTAGCGTAGCAGAAGCCCAAATGCATGTTTTCTGAATCTTCCAAGAATGTACCTTGTGCTGCCGCTCTCTGTGGGCAGTTAATTATACATCTTCTCCTGGAAGGTATGATGTTTTCTAGGCAACTGTTCTCTTTCCTCAACTGCAACAAGATACGGTCCCAGGGAATTCATGAGAAACTGGCTCTTCTTCAGTTATGCAGTGAGCCTAGGAGAAACACAGCTCGGAGTCGTTCGGACACGAAAGCCTCTTCTGCTCCCACGGTCCTTTGCTTTGGATGTTCTTTCCCCTGGCCACGTTTCTCTCCCACCCACCCCTCTTTCTTGGCTGGTTCCTCCCATCTTTGCCTGCTGGATCCTACTCATTCTTAGGGCTCTCCCAGTCTAACCTCAGATCTCTCTCCCCTGCTATCTGACGGCAACTGTATGTACCACTTGTAGCTCTCAAACCTTGAAGACCACCCCGCTCTTAAGCTGGCCCTGGCTATGTTCTGTGCCATGGATTCTCACCCCTTCCTCTTCACAGGAATACTTTCTTACCATTCCTCTGCCTTCCACTTTTTAGGGGCACATACTTCGGGACCTAAAGTCAACCCCACAGGTCCTTTTAAAGTCACATTATTTTAGCTCTCTACATAGTGTGTGCCACTATCAGATATTTTTCTTGTTTTCTTATAGATTGGCTTTCTTATCTCTTTCCAACTAGATTCTAAGTTCCACAATAAGAAGCCCTTGCCTATCCTCATGGCAGCTACATCCCTCATCCTAGGATGATGTCTGTTGTCAGGAAGACTCAAGAGAAACTTCAGGCATAAATGTGAATGGAAAAAGAGGAAGTGTAAACTTCACCACCTTAAGAAAAACTTCTCAGCTCACCCCGGCCCTGACAAGACATGCCACATATCCTCCCTGCAATCCTTCTAAAACCCTGTGTGCTGCGGGATAATGCTGTCGTACACTGGTTTAATAAAACACTGATTGACCAGTAGCCAGGCAGGAAGTATAGGCAGGGCGAGCAGACTAAAGGAACGCTAGGAAGAGGAAGAGCCGAGTCAGGAGTTGCCAGCCAGACACAGAGGAAGCAAGAGGACAAGGCAGAACCGAAAAGAGGTACCAACCCACATGGCTAAACATAGATAAGAATTATGGGCTAATTTAAGTGCAAGAGCTAGTCGGTAATAAGCCTGAGCAAATGGCCAAGCAGTTATAATTAATATTAAGCCTCTGTGTGATTATTTTTAAAAAAGGCAGCAGGACTGTGGGTGAGAGATTTGTCCTGACCACGGGCCAGCCAGGACACAGAAAAACTTCCAGCTACACCTGTGCATAATAATCATGCATTGAATTCATTCAAAAATAGTATATTGAACACTGGCCATGCACTGGTTGACATTCTAAGTGCTAGAAATACAGGAGCAGCAAACAATTTCCCCTCCATAGAAAGGCCAATATTGGTGAGGGAGGCAGGAGATAAGCAAATTCTAGGGGTAAGAAATGCATCTTATTGAATTAAAGCTGTCTGAAAAAAATGAAGATGGCTTAGGGGACTTAGAGAAGGCCAGGTGGCCAGAAAGGACTTAGTGACAAGATGATATTTAAGCAAATATCTGCAGATAGTGACAGAGAAAATCATGCAGATGTCTGGAGGAGGAGTCCAGACATAGGGAACAAGAAACGAGGCCTCAAAAGGGAAAGGGAATGTTTAGAATAGTCTATGAACAGTAAAGAGGATAAGTATGCCTGGAGTGGGCAAGAGGATTAATTCAAGAAGACATCAAAGTCAGATCACAGATGCTATGGGGCATGATCAAGGACTTGGATTTTTTTACTGCGTGAGTAAGAAAGGAAAGGTTCAGAGAAATGCCTCAGTGGGTAAAGGCACATACCACCAAGGCTGGCAACTTGAGTTCGATCCCCAGAAACTGCATGGTGCAGGGAAAGGAATGGCTCCCACAAGGAGTTCTCTCACTGCCACCCATGCACGTGGCATGTGTGTGCCCACATCCACACATGCAAGCACATATATGAAGTGTAAACGACGACAGTAAAGGCGGCTGCCATGAGTGTTACTGTGAAGAGCTTTGCTCGGAGGTAAGGAGGACGGCAAAGGGAGATGGGGGAGAAGGAAGAAGGTAACACAAACAGAAATCACGGCAGGACCCACGGTAGCAGCAGAGAGAACAAGACAGCAGCCACTTAGATCAGTTCCTTCCATGGCTAGAAGGGCACCCAGCTTCCCCATGCTCAGACATGTAGCTCACCATAGTAAGTAATTGAGTAAAATCTTTACTGTGATAGATTGATAGACCACCAGACTATGCTTTAAACAAGACAGAGGAAGATGGTAAGAATCTTCTATTTCTTTCCATGCCTTTTATCTGTTAGCCTATGGGGCAAGGTATTAATTTGTCATCTAAACTGAGATGTCTAACGTAAAGGTGCAAGTGTGCATCTAAACAGCCAGTTCATTGGATTTGTCCGCATTTGAGCAGTGCCGTAAGCTACTGAAAACAGGGTGGATGCAACTGGAGAGAGGTGAGCTGGGAGAAATACAGGCATGCTGGGACAAAAGTAAGTGCTGGGGACTCATGCTTCTGCAGGTGGACACCACCTGTTCTCACTGTCACATCTCTCCATTCCCTCTGGTCCAACCCTGGTGTAACTCAGGAGTAAACAGCAAGCACCCTCTCCGGTCTCTTTTCTCCTTACCCTGAAGAGGTCAGAGGTCTTTGAGGAAGAGACTCACTCTTACTTGTTCTTTTGAGGTTTGCAGCATCTGTTCCACATGAATGGTGTTATCAGAAGTGCATGCCGCAGAGCTACATGGTCATTCTCCTTGAGTGTATCTACGCACCGTCTGTACCTCTGTAAATGCTGTATTATTAACTCCTTTGTGCTTAAAGTTTTTAAATGAACCTGTGGGGGGGGTTCTCTCTTTAAATGGACCCATCTCTCTCTTCAACTTCATCTCCCCTGCTTTCCAGTGAAGCAATCTCTTATGACTCCAAAACATTCCTCCCTGCTACTCTCTGAACTCATTTAAAGATGCCCACACCTCCCAGGCCTACTGAGCCAAAAATGAATCTGGTTATGCCAGGATCTCTGGAGGAGGTTTTTAATCGACCTGGGCACTGAGGGCACCTCCACTTTAAAGGCAGGTTTCATGTGAATCCAGCCACTTAGCTTAGGATCACTCCTGAAGAATGTCTTCTGAAAGCCAATTTATTAGTGAACATCCAGTATTTATCTTTGTTCACTGTGACAGCTAAAGTTCATAAACCACTGTTTCCAGTATGCCTACCATCCAGTAAATGCCAAAGACTTGCCAATTCTAACTCCTTAAATATTTCTCCAATCATGCTCCTTTGTTCAAGTCTGTGTGTCTGTCATTTTGAAATCTCCATAGCTACCCGGTTTGCCTCCAGCTCTCCCACCTATCTACCCACCTTACCCACTTAATTCACATTCCACAGAGTCGCTACAGTGGTCACTCTGAAATGTAAATCAGACTCTTTCACCCACAAGATACACGCTACACTTCTTGGCAGGATGTTCAAGGTTTTTCCTTCCATCCTGCCCACCCTGAGGTCTTGTCAGTCAGTTTTCCCCACTGGCAGCCTATCCAGAGCTTTCTAAATTACATTCACTTCCCCCAGACTCCTCCCAGAACATTCACACCTGCTATTCCTTCTGACTGCATGCTCTGAAATTACCCCCTAGGAAAATGAGTAGAAAATGTGGATTGATTGATTGACCGTGTGTGTGTGTGTGTGTGTGTGTGTGTGTGTGTGTGTGTGTGTGTGTGCTCACATATGCATGTGTGTACAATGCATACATGTCAGGGGGGTGGCTACAATGCAGAGGCCAGAGAAGGACACTGAGTATCATATCCTCTTCTATTTCTCTCCATGTTATTTTTTTGATATAGGGACTCTCGTTGTCCTGATTAGCTTTTTGTCAACTTGAAAAAAGCTAGAGTTTGAGAAGAGAGAATCTCAGTTGAAAAGATGCGCCCACCAGACTGATCCATAGGCAAGCCTGTGGGGCATTTTGTTAATTGATGATGGATGTGTGAGGGCACAGACCACTATGGGTGGTACCACACCTTCATCAGGCAGGCCTGAGCTGTATAAGAAAGCAGACTGAGCAAGCCATGAGGAGAAAGTCAGCAAAGAGAACTCCTGTATGGTCTCTGCTTCAGCTCCTGCCTCCAAGTTCCTACCCTGCATAAGTTTCTGACTTGCATAAGTTCCTGCCCTGATTCCCTTAGTGATAGACTTTATCTGGAAGTGTAAGTTGAAATAAATTCTTTCCTCCCCACATTATTTTGGCCATGGTGTTTTAGCCCAACAATAGAAACTCTAATTAAGACACTCACTGAACCCAAAGCTCACCATCTCAGCTAGCCTGCCTGGCCAGCAAGCTCCCATGATGCATCTGTCTCCACCCTACAATGGTCAAGTTACAGGCATGCATGGTTGGCTCTCTGTCGGGTACTGGGTACTAGAACTCAGGTCCTCTTGCTTCCACAGCAAGTGCTCTTAGCCACTCTCCAACCCAAGATCCATTCTCTAAGAAACAGAGAAAGCTCTTCTTTAAGGGTGTATAGTGCCTTGTTCCTGACTTTTAATAGAATGCCACACATGAAACTTCAATCACTTTTGTAATTCCCCTCCTCCACTAGGTGGGAGCTCTCAGAAGCCAACAACTGTGTTACTGGAGCCTCATATTATCAACATCTCTTACAATATCTGGCTTATAGTGCCTGTATAATAAATACTGGTCGACTGAACTGAATATGTTGAGAAAAGGGTGAGACACAGAAATGGAGAATCTCTGCAGAGGTATAGAAAACAGGAGTAACCCTGCACATTTCCTGATAATCCTGATGTTGTATTTAATCCAGATAATGTATACTTAATATTATACTTGAAGCCAACATATCCAAAACGTATTATCATTGTAAAAAGTGTTCATGAGATACTTTACATAATATTTTTATCCTAAGTGTTGAATCCTAGTGTATAGTTTACACCAAAGTACATCCCAATTTGGACTGGCCTCCTATCAGGGGTTGGACAGTTGCATATGGACAGGAGAGCTTCCACGCTGGGCAGTGCAGTTCTAGATGGTAATGAGCTCCCGGTGGGATATCCTGACAGGAGGAGGTCAGGCTGCCCAGTGACAGGCTTCCAGCTGACAGCAACAAAGATAGCAATTAGGTAGATGAGCAGTAGATGGAATGAAGCTCATTTATACTTGATAAGGATAGAGAAAATTATAAAGAAAATAATTGTCCACCAACCAAAATAGTAATTTAAAATTTCCCAATTCTGTTTGGTCATCACATTGATAGAACGTGTCATCTCAAGTGGTTGAGGTAGTTAATTCAACTTTCAAAGGCACTGTTCTGTCTTGACTCAGTGACTATGGACCATGATGCAAAAAGACTAAACCTTAGCGAGTCAGAGGCCTGCAGGATTATTGCTTGAAATTATCTCAAGTCAAAAGAGGCACCTGATGGTCACACTAGCCCCTCTTATTTCTAAATCTTAAGTTAATATCCCCTGTCTTATGAATGCCCTTGGCTACCTTTTGCACTTTTATAAACACTGCTGCCAAAGTAGTTTTCCCCGCATGCCTTTGCCATTAAGTGGACTCATTTGTTCTCCCAGAAGAACTCCTCCCCATGTGCTGGCTCTAGCCTTTCTTCACTTCCTGGGACCAGCTGGCTTCCCAAGAATGCTGGGAAATCATGAGTGGAGCCATCCCCTGCCAGCAGGGAGGTCTTACCCCGTGCCTGCTTTTTGCCTGGGGATGACATTGAGCTGGCACTCAAAAACACAAATGGAATGGATGTTCATCCCTGGTGAAGTTTCCACCCTGGTGCCCCTGGCAGCATAGGTCTAGATCTGCCTCCTTGGTGGCCTTCTTTCCTCAATCTTTACCTCTTTAACCTTCTGTCAGCACAGAACTGTTTTTTCACAGCATCATGCAAGCCATAATGCAACCTTCCATAGTTGCATGAGGACATTTCTGTTTTGGATGTTCTATCTTCAAAGCAGAAGATAGAACATCCAAAACAGAACCCATTCTTTTTCTTTACCTAGTTTTCCAACTACTACTATTTCCCAGTCTCTAAGACATAAACACCTTGCTCATAGTCAGTCTACTCTTCCACCCTTCTAAGCCTAGCTCCAAGCTGCTAGTGCTCCCTTTGACTCATCTGCTGTGGTGCTCCCAGAAGCTCATCGTCTTTCCATTTCGTAAGTCCCTGCCTGGCTTGGGCGTGAAAGTCCAACAGCTTTTTTCCTGACCTCTCTCTGCCTTTGTCATTTTGTTGTTTGTGTCTAGACTGTACACAGCTGCTCAGACAATCTTCCTTGAAACAATACTTACCAGATTTCATTGATTCTCGGATGCAGGGCTTTGCACATTTATGACATTTGAAATTAGAATTCAAGACACAAATAAATGCTGTAGCATCTTTTAACTGACAACACATTTCTTTGTTATTGACATATATGATTCCGGAGCTGCCTGCATTGATGCTACTGTGTAGTGCAGCCTGTTACATTATGTACAAACTATAGAAGCAACAGCATGGATTTTTTTTCTGTTATATATACAAAGGTTGAAAATGCCAAATCTACAGATTTCCAGTCCTGTACTCTGGGCATATTGCTTGACATATGACCTGTGGCTGAGTCCTGCGTAAAATGAATGGGTCAGTGTCTACCTTCCAGCAGCCTTGTGGGAATTAAGTGGAAGAACACCGAGTGCCTGGCCCATGATGACACTCGAGCAATGCTAACTTCCTTGTCTTTCACACTCTTTGCTCTTCCTCCTCACTAGGAACCAAGTATGGAGAAGGGGCATACAGCCCTCTCTTGGCTTTCTGAGTATCGTAAAAGATCTTTGATCTAGTTATCTCAAGGCATTTGTCTCTCTAAGGCAGTAGTTCTCAACCTTCCTAATGCTGTGAACCTTTAAGATGTTGTGATGACCCCCAACCATAAAATTATTTTCAATGACACTTCATAACTGAAATTTTGCTGCTGTTATGAATCATAACGGAAATATCTGATATGCAGGATATCGATATTCGATCCCTGTGAAAGAATCATTCAACAACCCCCAAGGGGCCATGACCCACAGGTTGAGAACCACTCCTCTAAGGGTTATGTTGTATCCAGTGTAGAAGGAATGTTGATGGGGAGAATTTTCATAAAGCATTTATTACATCAAATACAAGAAGGGTTGATGCAGCAAAACACAATCTACTGCAGCCTGTCCTGGTGCAACAGAATACCTGAGACTAATTTATGAAAGATAAAAAGATTGCTTTGCTGTTGTATGATCTGGAAAAGCCAAAATCAAGAATGTAGCAGGTTTGGTTCCTGGTAAGGGTGCAGCTTCCAACATGACACCTTGTTGCCTGCACCCTCTGGGAAGGAGGAACACTATGTCCTACATGGTGAGCAGTGGAAGAGCAAAGAGGTACCTTCCCTCTGCCAGTGCCATTTTAAAGCTTTAACCTATCCAAAGAAATGGAGCCCTCATGGCTTACACACCTCTCAAAATCTCCCTCCCCACAGCAGTCACGGTGGGAGTCAGTTTTCAGCACTCAAACTCAGACATTTATTTCCGGTCTTCTGAGCACTCTTTAGCAGGTTGGCCAGTCCTGTGAGATGCTGCCTCTGGAGCTCTAATTTATAGAGGAGGTGGTGGAAGGTTTTGTTTGTGTTATTTTATTTTAAGAAGGCAGAGCTAGGATCTACCCAACATGGCTACGGAAGGAATAGAAGGAGATGAGGTGCTGAGTTCAACAGACTTGCCCCATTTCCTTCTGTGAGCTTTCCTTCAGAAGGGAGGTGAGTTAGATAAGTGAAAGGAAACACATAGGTCAATAACTCCCAGGAACACTTGCTCTGTTCTCTACAAAAGACACTAGAAGGAGATCGCCCTATAATACTTTGCCCCTACAATGGGCACACCAAAGTCTTAGTCAAAAATGACAGGAAGCTGTATAGTCAAACTCTCCCAAGATGCCCCTCAGGTACTAAGTATCAAATGGGATAAAAGGACCTGGGGTGAGTAAGATGAGTAGGGTGAATGGAGCATGATCCAAAGGCTTGGAGGCTCTTTATCCAGGGCAGGGGAAGTGGGGGTTGATCAGCTAAAGAACACCAACCCCTACCAAGCTGACGGGAAATGGCCAGTTGATAATCTCCCCCTTCCCCAAACACAGCCCTGACTATCTGCATCTAGATATGCACTTGGCATCCACTGCAGCTGGACTCAAGAACTCCCATTTTTCCCCTTCAGGATGTGAGGTCCCCTAGATGTCATCTTAGTGAGCAACGGGGAAGTTAAGGCTTGCCACAAAGGTTCCATGAATATGTCATTCTTAACTAAATTTTAACAAGACAGAACTAAAAGCCCTCTTTATCCTACTAAAGCAGGGGATGGAGATTTGGGCAGGAAGCCCAAACTGGTTTTAAGCAAAGTAATTAAGCAGCACTGTCTATGTACATCAAAGTTGCAGGCTGCATTAAATTTTGTGAGCCTCGAATTAGCATGGCCTTACAGATGCTTAATGTTTTTCTTCCCTTGCTTCCACATTCTCTCACCAAAGCCTTCAGGCTCCATCAAGCCAGTCTCTTCTACACACGTTTTTCTTGTTTTTGTTTTTTTAACTATAAAACTATTTGTTCCATATACAACATTTATTTGATGTATCTTGGTCATATTCATCTCCTACTCTCTCCAGCCCCACTTTACCCCACAACGTATCTCCTATATCCTCCCCAACTTCATGTCTTTTAAAATAACCCACTAAATACAATTAGTTCTACCCATATGTTCACGTGTACGGAACCAGGCACTGAAGCGTAGGAAACCAACCACCAGCCAGCCGGAAGAATTTCCTAATCCATTCAAGACTTATTTCTCTATGTCCTACAACCAGACACATGGTGTCTTTAGCAATAAGTGGGCAATTCGGAGCAAGAGCAGAAGCCTGTCTTATTTGGGGTGACATCTTCATGTAATAACCCATGTCTTCAGGGATCAGCGTTGTTTACACTTGTGGGACATCTCTGCTCAAGCTCCTTCTTTTATAGTGCTTTAATTAGCTTAAAAACTCACGGGGTTTCACATGGCTTCTTCATACATCCTTAATGTTTGGGCATCTACCCCTACCTCTCATTTCTCTCACCTCCTGTTCCCATCTCCACCTAAAACTTTAGTTCCCAATATTCACAGATGTTCTACTAACCTCTTTTATTATAATTTTTTTTTTTTACTTTGGTTGCAAGAGCATAGATTCCCATGTCGTTTCTTCATGCACACTTCATTTCTGTTAACCTCTCCCCATATCCCTCCACCAACTGCCTGCTCAGGAATCTCAAGATGTGCTTTGTCCCCAGAGTTACCAACAGTCCATGCAGGCTTTGTAATTGACACAATCTGTTACGGTGCCCTTGGTCTCCACTGCACCTTGTCAACTAATCACCTTTCTCTATTTTCTATTTATCTAATGGATGCTTCCGTCTACCGGGAAATGCACAGTTCTTCATCGAATCGCATCACTCCACTCGGGTCAGAGGTCTAATTTGTTTAGTCACTTCACATTTCGGTGCTGTCCATCAGAGCCGAGTCAGGCCTTCCCAAGCTGATATGCTCTGGGAGTATAAATGTGTTCCATCATCCATCTCCCATCATCGCGAGAGAGCCAGCTTATTAAAGAGAAAATAAATAAGGATGACAACAGGCAAGGGGAGAAGGAGAGTGTGTGCATGACCTTCATTGTCTAGATTTAATCACAATTTCTGCAGCACGCAGTGGCTCCTTGGCATGGTCAAGCCTGACTTCTTATCCAATATTATTATTGCTCATTTTTGTTTGTGCTCAGGGGCGATCTTGATATTTCTCCTAAACATAGAGTGGTGGCATTGTGGGAGATTCAGGAGAGAAGTTATTCCTTGCTAAGCATTAATTTCTGTTAAACTGTGACTGACTCATTTATCCCCAGCAGTGGAAATCCTCCAAGAGAATTTGTCCTTCGGTAAGCAGAATGAGAAATAGTCCCCAATTTTCAGATGACATTTAAGTGTCTCAATGGAATGCACTTACCACAAAGCCTTCTGCAAATCCTAAACATGTAGTCATCATGTTTTCCATTGTTACTTTTCCTATGTTTACAGGAGGACACTTTAACCAATGGTCGAAGAGCAAAAGGATAACTTGTATGAAAGGTTCACTTTGTCAATAACTAGACAGAGACCACTGAGAAACAGCTAACTCCACTTTGCTTACCTACGGAGTAAAGCATTGCTTTTACCTGATCCTTACGCTCTTCTGACCCCACCCCCAAAGTTTATATCATGATCTTAGTATCTGTACACAGGCAGGCTACTGCACAGACTTGTGTCTACATCACTGTCATGTGTATTTAAAAGGCCATCCAACCTCCAGCCCTCTTTAGAGAAGAGGCTATGTAGCTGTCCTTTAAGGCCAAACACATGCACGTGAGCACACACACACACACACACACACACACACAATTGGGTTAATTGACGTGGAAGGATCTACTGTAACTGTGGGTGGACCCATTCTCTAGGCTACATTCCTGGACTACATAAAAAAGGAGAAAAGCCTGCTGGGCATCTTCTTGCTAACTATGTATGCAATGTGAGCAACTGTTTCAAGGTCCTGCCGTGATGGATTTCCCCCTGAATTGCAAGCAAAACTAAACCCTTCCTTCCTCCCTTCAATTGCTTTGGTCAGTTCTTCTGTCACAGCCACAAGACAAGTAACTAAGACATTTAGTGAGCCCACGCTGCCTCAGGAAGAGTGATGAGTACAGCAGTGCCAGTACTGAACAGTGTCTGACCCAGTGTCACTGAATCTCACAGGGCATGGAGTCATGAGCTGGCACTGATCCATGTGAGACTGCCAGGGAGATTCGGGTGCTATGGGCATGCATCATGGGGGAAAGAGGCCAATGCCTACTGTCTAGAATTATCAGAAAGGCCTGCCTATGTCAAATCCTAAAAGATGGATAGATGAGGAAGATAGAAAAATATTACAGAAAGAAGAAACACATTCTCATGGGCAAATTTGGAGAATGACATAGAGTGTACTACTTATCATGGACTCACCCTGTATGCTGTACACTAATTTGCTTAATCCTTGCTAAGAGCCTGGACATAAATCCCATATTTCTTATGTTTGGGTAAAGAAACCTAGAAATATGGACATAAATAACGGCTGATGATCTGCTATAAATAAGAAGCGGAGTCAGGATTTAAACCAGTCGGACCATGCTCTCTCTCACTGTGCCCAGCAACCTCTCCCACCCTAACACTCATAGGAACTTGCATATAAACCTACCTAAGTATACATGAAGTAGCTTGCCAAACATGTTAAGAGCCCCAGCTCAAATCCTATCTCCAACCCTTGCTACCTCTCTGACTCAACAAGTTTCTTAGCTAATCTATCCTTCAACTTTTCCTCTCTGAAGCAGGAAGCTGTTCTATGCTGTGTTTGGTAGTTACAGTTTGGATATAAAATACTGTGCTTTGGTTTGTGTGCTTGAAAACTTGGCCTGTAGCCAGCGGGACTGCTTGAGGGAGGGTGTGGAACCTTTAGGAAGAAGAGCCTACGTGGTACATGTCTGCCACTAGCAACAGACTTTGAGAGCTATAGCTTGCTACTCTCAGCCCCTCCCCCGTCCCATCCGCTCTGTCTCTCACTGCCATTTAAGAAGCCACTGCAAGATCCTGAAGCCATAGACTGACCCAATCCAATGTCTTCCCCACTACTGTGTTCCCCTGGTCTGTGAGCCAAAGTAAACTTCCTCTCCTTTAAGTTGTTTCTGCTGGGTATGCTGTGACACTGACAAGAAAAACAGCCAATCAATGGCCGAGTCACGTGATTTTGATCCTCAAAAACTCATCTGCCTGTAGAATGGTCAGTGGGCTAGAGGGAGTGGTGGTGCAGAGGCAGGGAGATAGCTACGGGAGCTGCAGTGGTAATGCAGGTATTTGTACAGTCAGGCAGAGTCTATGGGAACCCCAATGATGAGCAGGAACACAGCCAACTTTGGGTTTTCCTTTGGGGTATGTCGGTGTGATCCAATATCCTGCCATTTGAGGGAGGCTAGTTCCTGCTTGCAGCCAGCCTAGCTTAGACACAGCACACATGCTTAAGAGCTCCCATTGTGTTCCTTCTCTAGCCCGAGAAAAGTCAAGTCTCTTGGCTGTTACCAGGTCCAAAGAGCTCTCACAGCTGTGGGCTTCTCATGAGTTTAGGCTGAGTTCTTCTTAACACACACACTTACTAAAGCTGTCCGGAAGCTCCACCCCTCAGGATGTGAGTGGTCTGTTTTGCCAAGAAGTTTTTGATAGAAGTAGCCTCCACCCTCACATTGGTGAACTCTTTCTTTCTGGTAGTCACAGACACAGCCAATGGTGGGTAATAAGCTTCAATTTTGGGACCTGCTTTTTTATAATCACCCATTTTTATCATTATAATATAATGACCCTTAGTCACTTACCTCATGACCAAGAACATAATTGCAGGTGATGAAAAGTAAGTTTTCTCAATAGTTCTAGGAAGAGTAAAGCCATTGCTGGTAACTACCTCACATTGTCTTATGGCCACTGCAGCTACAAGTCATTCTACACAGAGAATTATTATGTAACTCATAACCCACCATTGCTAAGAGGGTCCCATAAACCTAATCTGAATTTCAAAACTCTCTTCTGCCTATTCTTCTCCGTGAGATAAGTACTCTGGAAATGGGACATAAACACGAAGCCAGCTCCAAACCATGTTGCCTCCCACACTGTGGCTCTCCTGACATGGTAATGCTGGTCCCATTCCAACTTCCCACACCTGCTTTGTCTTCTTTTGAATACTTGAGTTGTGGCAAATGTTAATGCTTTTAAAAATAGATTTGTGTGTGTGTGTGTGTGTGTGTGTGTGTGTGTATGTGTGTGTGTGTACAGAGATCTTTTTAAAATGCTAACTTTTTAGTTAACATGTGGAATAATGGGTCTCATCATGCCATTTTCATACGTATTTGCTCATATTTACCTTGTCACAACCCTCACTCTCATCTTCCTCCTACTTCCTCTCTTCAAATGTTTCTGTTCCCATATCTCTCTCAGACACACAAACACACTTAGCAATATATATTGCTGAATCTAGATTCTACATGAGATAAAATATGCTATCTTCTCTTCATATCCTTACTCTTTCTTGTTCCCCCTCCATTTCAACTCCCTCCACCTTGTGAGTTCATAAGATGATAGATAGATAGATAGATAGATAGATAGATAGATAGATAGATAGATAGATAGATAGATAGAGATAGAGAGGTAGATTCTTCATATGAAAAGAAACATAGAAACATGTAATAGTCAGCTTTGTGAGTCTGGCTTATTTCATTTAACATCATGATCTCTGGTTCCATTTTCCTAAAAATGGCATAATTTCATCCTTTATAGAGGAATAAAACTATATTATGTATGTATAC
>CABHPQ010171347.1:52062-74372 GCA_902168405.1 Peromyscus aztecus | reverse complement strand
AAACTAAATGCCAAGAATGCAAAGATACTTGCTGCATACTTAACTGGCAAATGGACTAGTGAAAATATATAAGAATTTGGTGGCTCATGCCTTTAATCCCAGCACTTGGGAGGTAGACACAAGCAGATCTCTGTGAGTTCGAGGCCAGCCTGGGCTACAGAGTGAGTTCCAGGAAAGGCTCCAAAGCTACACAGAGAAATCCTGTCTCGAAAAACCAAAAAAGAAAAAAAGAAAAAAGAAGGAAACCCATTAGGAAATCGAGCAAAGCTACAAAGAAAACATTTAGGTAGCCAATAAATATTTGGTGAGATGCTCAGCATCATTAACAACCAGAGTTCCATAAAGGTAAGCATGATAAACATATCATTGTTGTTTCTATAGCAAAAGAAATTAAAAACCATTGGATACTGTGTTAGAAAGGCTTAGAAAATTAACTCTCATTTGCTGTTGATCTGTAAATTGGGAGACAACTTTAAAAAGCAAGATCTGTTGAAATTTTAAGCTATGTATTCCTTGTTTGACCCAAAAATTGTTTTTCCCAAGTTAATACCTTAGAGAAACTAATACACTTGCATGCAATGGCATGTATTAAAGGATTGGTGTTATAATCTCTTTTTCTTTTAATGTTTATATATTTATTTTGTGGTATTTTTATTTTACTTTTGAGGTTTTAATTTAATTACAGTATTTCTCCCTTCACTTTCCTCCTTCCAAACCCTCCTGTATGCCTGTCCTCACTCTCTTTCAAACACACACACACACACACACACACACACACACACACACACACACAAAACACACACACATATATAAAACCTGTTCCTAAATATAACCTGTTCCATCCATATAATGCTACCTGTATGTATGTTTTCAGGGCTAACTGTTTGGCACTGGACAGCCAGTTGATGTGCTCTTCCCTGGGGGAGCACCACCTCTCCTGTTCCCATCTTTCCTCAGTTTTCTGTAGTTCTTTGTCTAGGGGAGAAGCCTTGGGGACTTTTCTCCATCAAGTTTGGCATGTTCATTGGTTCAAATCCCATTTGTGCAGTTGTGTTGGTGAGATTTTATGGGTGTAGCTTTTGATGTTACTAAGAGACACAATCTCACAACAAACTCCCTAATCCTTTGGCTTTTACTGTGTTTCAGACCCCTCTTCTGTAATGTTCCCTGAGCCTTAGGTGTGGGAGTATTTTGTAAATGTATCCCTTGGGATTGGGCTCCACAACCCAGCATTTTGATTGGTTGGGTTTTCTGTAGTGGTCTCTGTCTATTGCAAAGAGAAGTATCATGCTGAGGGGTAAAGACTACACTTCTATGTGGGAATAAGGACCAATGTTTATAGATTGTTGTTAGGGACTGTGCTGGTTTAGTAAATTAGTGATTATAACTTCACTAATAACCATCATTTCCTTTACACTGAATAGTTAGCTAGGTTTCCAGTACGAGGCATATTTTGCCCCCTGTTGAGTGGCTCTTAAGTCCAATTAAAGAGCTTTTGGTTACTGCCAAACTATTTGTGGCTTAGAGTTATTGTGCCATCCTGGCATTATCTTTTTTAAAAGCTAAAACTTGAAAAGAATATAAATGTGCATGTGTAGAAGGATGTCTGTAGAATAGGTATGTCTGCTGCATATAATAGAGTGCCACAAAACAGACCATTGCATCCTTTGTTTAAGATTAGCTGTCTGTCCACTGTATGCCAAATGCTCTCTAGCTTCTGAGGATATGCTGGTAAATAGTATACATTCTTTTGAGTCATTGAACTTGAGTTCTGACAATTAAAGTGAATGGAGATAAGAAATGCATGCAGATAGGGGAAAGCTGGAAGTCAGAGAGTTGATCTTTCCCAAGAGTTGAGCACACCAATTGGCTGTCCAGTGCCAAGCAGTCAGCCCTGAAAACATGCATACAGGTAGCTTTATGGGGATTGAACAGGTTATATTTAGGAATGTGTGTGTGTGCACATATATATGCATGCAATAATAATCAATGATAAAAAGGCCATTAATTTGAAGGAGAGTGGGGAAGGGTATATGGAAGGATTTGGAGGAAAGAAAGGGAAGGGAGAAATGTTATGATTATAATCCCAAAATTAAAAAAAAGCATGCGAGTTTTCTTTTTGAAGTTATCAAGCTTTGTGCTTAATGTTTATGTTTCTCTTTTATGTATACTTAATTAAAATGTTGCTTTCAAAAACTAGTAAGCTCAACTTTCAATACCAAGTATGTTACAAAAGTGTTCCTCTATCTTAAAAGAGATGTGAAAAATTCATACATCATAAAAATAACTTATTTAAAATCCACAGTTCAGTCAATTTGATATATTCAGATTTGTATGCAGTTACTATAGTCAATATTTAGAACAAAACTCATCTTTCCCTCAAACCTTTGTACCATTAGCATTCACTCCCAATTACCCCTGATATTCTGGGCAGACACTGAGCCATATCTGTCTGTATAGATTTACCTATTCCGGACAGTTCATGTAGGTGGAATAGTATTATTGTTGTTGATTTTTTGGGGGGTGGGGGGGTGGTCTATCACCAAGCTCCCAAATAAATTACACATGGAGGCTTATTCTTAGTTATGAATAAGCCTTAGCTTGGCTTGTTTTTTTGTTTTTTGTTTTTTTGCCAGCTTTTCTTAACTTTAAATTATCCTATCTACTTTTGCCCCTGGGCTTTTTCCTTTTTTTCACTTCTGTGTATCTTCCTTTCACTCTTACTCCATGGCTGGCTGTGTGGCTGAGTGGCTGGTACCTTGAATCCTCCTCTTTCTGTCTTGCTTTCTTCTTTTATTCCCAGATTTCTCTTTCTATTTATTCTCTCTGCCTGCCAGCCCCACCTGTTCTTTCTCCTGCCTTGGTATTGGTCGTTCAGCTCTTTTTAGACCATCAGGTATTTTAGACAGGCAAAGTAACACAGCTTTACAGAGTTGAACAAATGCAACATAAATGAATTCATCACATCTTTGCATCATTAAACAAATGTTCCACAGCATAAACAAATGTAACACATCTTAAAATAATACTCTACAACATATCATACATTACTGATCATGGTTGGTTTCTTTCATATAACAAATGCCAAGACTTATTTGCATTTTAGCAGATATAAATATTTTATTCCTTTTTATTGCTTAATAATAGTCTATCATATGTCTACAATAATGTTCCATTGTATAGCACATTTTATTTTCTTGGGAGATATTTAACTTGTTCCCACTTTGGGCTATTAGTGTTTCTGTAAGCACTCATTCACAAATTTTTGTTTGGAGATATGGCTTCTTCAGTGGACATTTCAATTCATATACTAATCCTATTTTAACTTTTTGAGAAACTAGCAGTTTTCCAAAATGGCCACAGTATTTTACATTCTCACTAGCTGTATATAAAAATCTCATTGTCTCCTTTCCTTATTACAGTCTTCTTAAATATAATCATCCTAGTGGTTATTAATAGGTTTTCTGTAACATGGTAATAGATTTCTCCACAGATGCAGTAAGCCAGATCAAGCCTAGTTGAAAAAGTAAAAGATCAGGTTTATTTGAGCAAAGCAACACCCGGGTCAGTCTCCAGTCCCAAATTTTGGGGCCGGAGAAGTCATGCAGCTGAACTAAAGCAGGGAGCTTATACTGTCTGTTGATGAGGGGATGATGATGTGTCCACCACAAGCTGAGTTTGTGTCCAAGTATGGTCAAACACTGGAATGCTTAGGTGGAATCTTAAGCTGCTAGCAACTTCAGGGGAGGAGCTACTATAGCCACCAAGAATGTGGAACTGGGCTTTTTGGTTCCTTCTCTTTGTTCAGAGATTCTCTGAGAGGATGGGGTTTAGAGAGACAGGAATGGGGCTTTCTGGATCAAGCAGGAGCTGCAGGAGTGAGCTGGAGGTTCCAACCGAACAGTATGAAGTGACTTATGTATGAAAATGACACAAAAAAAACTATAACTGTCTAGTCTTCAACTCCCTCAGAGACCCAAGAAGGAAATAATATTTACTAAGTAAGCAGGAAGTGCAAACAAATGACTTCCAAAAAATGTGAGAAGTGACAGAAACAGCCAGCTGCCTGAACAGTCACCCAAGTTTCCTCTACAATGTTGGGGCATCCATCTTCAGTGTACAGGCCTGACAGACTCATGTACACTGTACATGTACAGTGTACACTATCTGACAGACTCATCTGTGAAGCAGGATTTTCTAAAGGGCTTTCCTACCTAGTCTTGGCAAAGTTTGGCAGTTCCTTCTTTTGTGTCCTGCTTCTCCATTTGGACAACATATTGTCAGCAGTTGAGGCAAGGGCACTTTCTTGCCCAATGGCTAACTTGCCGCAATGAAAGTAAACTCCATATGAAGTTTCTTCAATGCTCATCATCTTCTTTGAAGTAGATTGGTGCGGCCAAGAACAGACATATCACACTGTCATAAAAAAAGAATCTGTGTTATTAAAACATCTTAAATGCCATATTTTGTAGATCTCTGAACTGTTTGAAGATGACCAGTCTATCTAAAATGTATCTGTTTGACCTTGAAAACATACCTAACATGACTACAAGTTCATTTGTAATAGGTGACTGACTACTAAGCTGCATTTCTTTATATCCTAATTAGTTGGTAATAATAACTTTCAAGGACTAGCAATATGCATTACATTGTTAAATGAGTTGTATAGGTACAATACCTTGAACAAGATTAGAAATGTATGTACAGTATGTTCCAACAAATATAATCCCAAATTTGTATCAGTATACATAATTTGTGTACAATATACAAAAATCCAATCCAATGTAAATATTTAATACTAGTAGTTTTCTTAACAGAGGAAGCTCAAATGACTGAAAGACATCTAAGGAATTGCTCAACATCCCTAATCATCAGGGAAATGCAAATCAAAATGACTCTGAGATACCACCTTATACCTGTCAGAATGGCTAAGATCAAAAACACTGAAGACAGCTTATGCTGGAGAGGATGTGAAGCTAGGGGAACTCTCCTCTACTGCTGGTGGGAATGCAAGCTTGTACAACCACTTTGGAAATCAATATGGCGCTTTCTTAGAAAATTGGAAATCAATCTCCCTCAAGACCCAGCTATATCACTCTTGGGCATATACCCAAGGAATGCTCAATCATACCATAAGGGCACTTGCTCAGCTATGTTCATAGCAGCATTGTTTGTAATAGCCAGAACCTGGAAACAACTTAGATGCCCTTCAACTGAAGAATGGATAAATAAAATGTGGTACATATACACAATGGAATACTACTCAGCAGAGAAAAACAATGACATCATGAGGTTTGTAGGCAAATGGATGGATCTAGAAAAAATCATTCTGAGTGAGGTAACCCAGACTCAGAAAGACAAACATGGTATGTACTCACTCATAGGAGGATACTAGATGTAAAACAAAGATGACTAGACTGCTACTCACAACTCCAGGGAGGCTACCTAGAAAACAGGACCCCAAGAAAGACACAGGGATCGCCCAATGACAGAGAAATGGATGAGATCTACATGGACAACCTGGACGTGAGTGGGGGTAATGAAGGGCAAGGGTCGAGGGAAAGAGAGCTTAGGAGAGCGGGAGATCCCAGCTGGATCAAGAACAGAGAGGGAGAACAGGGAACAAGAGACCATGATAAATGAAGACCACATGAGAATAGGAAGAAGCAGAG
The DNA here is from genome assembly GCA_902168405.1 of Peromyscus aztecus. NCBI lineage: Eukaryota > Metazoa > Chordata > Mammalia > Rodentia > Cricetidae > Peromyscus > Peromyscus aztecus. Next base: position 68,700 of record CABHPQ010171347.1, on the reverse strand, counting down.
TGCTAGAGAGGTCCACAGAAATCCACAAAGATACCTCCACAATAGACTACTGGCAATGGTCGAGAGAAGGCCCAAACTGACCTACTCTGGTGATAGGATGGCCAAACACCCTAATTGTCGTGCTAGAAACCTCATCCATTGACTGAGGAAACCGGATGTAGAGATCCATGGCCAGGCCCCAGGTGGAGCTCCAGGAGTCCAATTGGCGAGAAAGAGGAAGGTTTGTATGAGCGAGAATTGTTGAGACCAAGATTAGAAAAAGCACAGGGACAATTAGCCAAACGAATGGAAACACATGAACTATGAACCAATAGCTGAGGAGCCCTCAACTGGATCAGGCCCTCTGGATAAGTGAGACAGTTGATTAGCTTGATCTGTTTGGGAGGCATCCAGGCACTGGGACCGGGATCTGTCCTCAGTGCATGAGCTGGCTGTTTGGAACCTGGGGCTTATACAGGGACACTTGGCTCAGCCTGGGAGGAGGGGACTGGACCTGCCTGGACTGAATCTACCAGGTTGAACTCAATCCCCAGGGGAGTCTTTTCCCTGGAGGAGATGGGAATGGGGGTCGATTGGGGGGAAGGCAGGGGAGGGAGAACAAGGGAATCCATGGCTGATATGTAAAATTAAATTAAATTATAAAATTTAATAAATAAATAAATAAAACTAGTAGTTGCTTTAAAAGTAGATTCAATAATCTACTTTTTTATCTTATCCTATATATATATCCTCCCTTTTTTCTTTTCAGAGTAGATTTAATAATCTACCCTTTATCCTATCATTTCTATGTCTTTTTTTTTCAGAGCAGATTCAATAATCTACCTTTTATCATTTCTGTTGAAGATTAGATAATTATAGTTATAGTTTTCCTTGTTAACAAATTCAGAAAAGAAACTAAAGAGGTATAAAGTGTGTAATTTTGAAACACATCAAAAGATAGTTTGGGATTGGTGATACAAGTTAGGATAGAACGTGAATTAGGTACAACATTTTGGACTCACCAAAATAGGATAAATAATGGAGTATTTTCTCTGAATTTGTCAAATGTTAATGGACTGGTATTGTTAATGTAATTATTGACTATATGTATTGTATATATGTATTGTATATATTGTACATAGTTTTTCTTATATTAGTTATAACCTTTTTATATTATTTTAGACAAAAAGGGGAAATATGGTGATATATTGTGTACCCCAATAAAATTTACCTGAAGATCAGAGAACAGAACAAGCCACTAGATTAAACATAGAGGCCAGACAGTGGTGACACACACCTTTAATCCTAGCACTTGGGAGGCAGAGATCTGTCTGGATCTCTGTGAATTCAAATCCACCCTGGAATGAAATTGACTCAGTCTAGGAGAGAAACAGAGCCAGGAAGTGGTGGCACGTACCTTTAATCCCAGTACTTGGGAATCCCACACCATTAATCCCAGCACTAGGAAGGAAGTGATGCCTGTGGGGAGAAAGGTATATAAGGCATGAGGAGACAGGAGCTAGAGGCCTTTTCAGGCTAAGGAGTCCTAGAAGTAAAATGTGGCTTGTTCCTTTGTCTCTCTGATCTTTCAGCATTTACTTCAATATCAGGCTCTGGGTTTGTTTGTTTTTTTTTATTACAAGACCTTTAGAAATTCGTACGCGAAGGCCTAGGCTTAACTTTGCAGGCTCAGGAATGTGCATGACCCTTGAAGATATCTAGATAATCCTGCTGAGCAGTCCAGATAATCCTGTTCAGCAGGTAGTGGTTCCCCGCCAAAAGTCTAACCCAATGGTTTCAAATGTGGTTTCATGCCCAAAGTCTAGATCAGTAGTTTCAAAAAATCACCTTCCCCCTTCTACCCAATCCCAAGTTGCCAGTTCCCGGCTTGTGGTTTTTCCCTATAAAAACCCTTTACACCTATGCTGGTGGCTGCCACCACATTTCCTTTCCATCTGCTGTGCGGTGGCCCAGGTTGAACCTGAGTAAGAGGACCTCGAGAATTTCTCTCCAGCCCCCGCCAAGTCCCGCCAGTCCCGGAGCTCACTTATAAAATAAACACAGAGACTCTTATATTATTTAAACTGCTCGGCCTACCATTGTCTAGCTTTTACTCTTATACTAAGCCCATTTCTGTTAATCTATATGTTACCACGTGTTCCGTGGCTTTACCTGTTGCCTCTACATGGTGCTCCCTGAACAGCAGCTGGTGTTTCCTCCCCTCTGCCTTCCTCTCCTTTTCCTCTCTGGTCTCTGTTAGTCCCACCTATACTTCCTGTCTGGCTACTGGCTAATCAGTGTTTTATTTATTAACATATTTGCCATACAGAACATTCCACAGCAAGGATCCTTATGTGCTTGCATCAGAAACCGGCTCCTTGGTGGTCTCTAGGGGTTTCGCGAAACGGGTACAACAGTACAACAACAACAAAAATAGTATTACAGATGTCTTTGAACTAGCTTTTTAAAACTTTTTTTAAGCCGGGCATTGGTGGCACACACCTTTAATCCCAGTACTCTGGAGGCAGAGGCAGGTGGATCTAAAAAAAAAAAAAAAAAAAACTTTAAGCTTATCACTTCTTCCTTCCTTGGTGTGTTCTGCGTGTAAGTCCTCATTTTCCTTGTTCTCCTTGTGTGTATTGTCTCCCATTCTTAGATCTTCTTTCACCTTCTCAAAGTGTCTTTGTAATGAAGTTCAGCCTGTGTTGAACTAGTCAATGCAGTTCACTCATGTACTAAAACCTAAGAGGTAAGCTAAGCACAGTGGTGTGTGCCTGTTGTCCTAGCTGCTTTGGAGGCCAAGACTAGAGAAACCCCGGAGATCAAAACCCTCCCCTTTCAAAACAAAAATAACAAAAAAGGGTGAGATTCATACTGCCAGAAAAATGTAAAGCTTAGAAATATTCTGCTGACTGAGAACTTCTAGCATGCCTGTTTCCCGTGGGGGTCCAAATCTCCACGGGGTCATATTTTAAATGACATATGATTGTTTCCTCACTATGTCCAAGATAAACTAAGTTGTATGAAAATAAAAGTAGAATTCTTTTTCCTTTGTCTTTACTCAGCATGGCTCTTCACTTGAAGGAGAGGTTAAAGGTATTTCCTCCAGCATTCACTTGAAGTCACGTGGAACCATGGGCATGTCACTTCTCTCTGGGTACAGTTCTGTGTTGTTTTACCTTTGCCACAGCTGCTGCAGTTTCAACTGCTAGCACCTGGCCGCTCAGGCCATAGCCTAGGGGGAATTCTGTTCCCCAAGACAATGGCTCTGTTGCTGCTGCTAAAGGTAGTTCTCACTAAATCACTGTCTTCCTAAAAACTCAATTCAAAGGCTAGGGTGAGATCCTGAGAGCTCAGGGAGTTAGAGTAGCAACTGTCCTGTTGCTGACGTCCAGAAGCCGCTCTCCTTCCACACCACCCCAACTAAAAAACCCACCCTGAACTCCTCCCTGCTACTTGCTGTCAACTAGTTGCTAACCCTGCCTTTCTGAACCCGGGTTAATTTTATTTAATTAACACAACATTTACATAGTTAAACAAATGCAGCATAAACAAATGTAACAGATCTCTGCTTAGTTAAACAAATATTCTGTAAGTTTTGTTTTAATCTATATACTATGAGAATTAAGTTGTATTAGAAGATTGAATCCTAAAAATATTTGATTTGTGCTTTAAATTATCACTTATTCAAAAAATATTCAGATGACTTAAACAGCTTCAAAGCTGCTTCTTTGATGTCCAGATTTTTCCTTAAGTGGCTTTTCTCCTGACTCAGTCTCAAAAAAAAAAAAAAAAAAATCCTGGTGTTACCTTCATTTAGAAATGATATCTTGATTTTATAGCTTAGAAAAACAATGATCTAAAATATTTCATGTCAATTTATTTTAAGTTTTTAAAATGTTACCATCAAGTATTAAAAGTACACATGCACAGGAAAACTGAGATTGACTTTATATCATGCTTGGATCTAGGTGAATGTAACAGGAAAGGGGTGGTGGAAAGATAAATTCAGAGATGTTAATGGAAAGCCCCCATTGGGATTTTTTTTTTTCATTTTTCTAAGCATTATTATGCTACCAGTGAAGTCTCATTATTTCTAAGTGTCCTAATCAATAAGGTCATGAAAGATTGATTTCAGGAGCTGTCACTGTGTTTATGACAAGATACATAGAGTCATTTATAGAAGGAGCAGTAACTCTCCTGTTAACTAGCAAGTCAGGAATTAGCAAGCCCTGCATCCATGTCTTTGAGAGGTGAGGAGAATCTCCATGTTGTCTATTGGTAACAGAGGAGGAGACAGTGCTGCTAATTGAATTTTCCTAAAGAGAACAAAGATATCCCATGGTGTGGGAGGAGGACAGAGGAGCAAGTTCATGCAAATCTACTGGGTTAAGTTGGCTGCACTGATTTTCCTTACTAATGGACTAAGATTGAAAGGGAATTGACCTTAAGAATTACAGCCCACCTTTATACTCAAGACTTCTACAATTCTGAATACAAATTATTTCAAATATGAGCTATCTCTGTATTTAAATTAAAAACTAGAACATTATAGTTCTGGTTTAGTAATATGTGTTATAGAATGAGTAACATACAACATTTTTTATTCCTTGTAAGTATGAATGAAAGGAGCATATGATATTCTGTCATGTAAGGATACTGTAAATGTTTTGGCTAGTGTCTGGCTTGAAGACATTTAGGTTCACAAGACTTTTTAAAAGAAGAATTATCTGTACTATTTGCTGTGGGGTGGCCATTCTGTATGCTGTGAATATGTGTTGTTACTATTGGTTAATAAAGAAGCTGTTTTGGCCTCTAGTGAAGCAGGATAAGAGGCAGGCAGGAAATCCAAGAGAAATACAGAGAGAAGAGGGTGGAGTCAGGGAGACACAATTTAGCCACTGAAGCAGAAACAAGATGCCAGCAGACCAGTGACACCATGGCCATGTGGCAAAATATAGATTAATAGAAATGGGTTAATTTAAGATGAAAGAGCTAGCTAGCAAGAAGCCTGAGCCATAGACCAAACAGTTTGTAATTAATGTAAGCCTCTATATGTTTATGTGGGACTGACCTGCAGGACCAGGTGGGAAAGAAATTTCCTCCTACAACTATTATAATGCATATAATGTATTCATTACTTTAAAAATACACAATATAGAAGTATATGAATGAAATCCTTCTCACTTTTGTCTCCTAATCTTCTCTTCCAGTATCAGAAATGTTAACTCTTTGGAATGTATTCTACATTGTTTCTATGTATATTACTTTGCATATATATATATATATATATATATATATATATATAGAGAGAGAGAGAGAGAGAGAGAGAGAGAGATACACATACATACATGCACATATATTTTTCACTCATGTATACACTATATATATAATGCTTTTTACAAAGGAGTAAATGAAAATGTTATTTTGCATCAACTGGTGAAGATCTACTTAATTCATTTTAATTTGCTGGATTTATTTTTGTTATTTAAAAGGACGTTGCACATGACTTTAAATAAACCATTCAAAAGAGAAACTTTACCATTGGAATGTTTTTAAAGTCTGCATAGTATTACATTGGTTTTTTTTTTGTATCATTAACTTTAAAGTTTCTCTATGGACAAATTTCTTTTTTATTAACATAATATTTTTGTTATTTGGAAACTTCACATAATGCACCCTGATCACCTTCACTTCCCAACCCTCTCAGGTCTACCTTGCACCCTTGTGACCTCCCCAAAAAACAGAAGAACAAGAAAGAAGAAAAAAAATACCAAATCAATTTTTATCACCCATATACTCACAGGAGCATGTTCAAACTTCCAGTGGCCAGCCCCTTAAAGAAAACTTGAGTCCTTCCCCACCCCTACCCCTGCCAGAAGCCAAAAACTGTGAAAAGCTATACCTCAGCATCCCTATCACAAGTTTTACAAGTTCTCTTCAATGGATTCCAGTCTCAACTGTTTCTTTTTTTGGAGGAGGGTGGAGCTAGGGGAGAGAGGTTGTCACAGAAACCTATGTGTCTCTCATTCTCAACTATGAGTCTGCAGCCATCAACAGCACTGCAAAAGAAATTTTCTTGGGCGGTGGTGGCGCACGCCTTTAATCCCAGCACTCGGGAGGCAGAGCCAGGCGGATCTCTGTGAGTTTGAGGCCAGCCTGGTCTACAAAGCGAGATCCAGGAAAGGCTCCAAAGCTACACAGAGAAACCCTGTCTTGGAAAAAACAAACAAACAAACAAACAAACAAACAAACAAACAAATAAATAAATAAATAAATAAGAAATTTTCTTGCCCTTTTGTTTTCTGGCTACAGCTGACCCACAGACATCAACATGGCTTCAGGCTATAGCACAACTCACGAGTATCCACATGGCCTTTGGTGGTAACATGGGCCATGGACATCCACATGGACTCTGGCCACAGCACAGATCTCAGACTTCAACATTGGACCACAGATATCAACACAGGCCTTGGCTAAAACACAGACCACAGACACTATCATGACCCTGGATGGCAGCATGGGCCATGGACATCAATATGGCCCACAGCCAGAGCAGGGCCACAGTATAGACAAATTCTAATTTCAATTGTTTGTGGATTTTTTTTCCTTTCTCTATAAACCTCCCACTATATACTGGAACTTATGTCCAGGATAGAAGATTAGATGTAAAGTTGAAATTTTGAGTTTTTTAAATTTGTGGATTTAACATACCAAGTAATAGATTTCATTATGACATTTCCATACATGTACCATTGTATTTTCTTATTCATCCTCTCTCCCTCTGTTCTGCATTTCCCCTGTGCCTTCTTGTCACATGTACTCCATTCTTTTTTCTTCCTTCCTCTTTCCCTTAAGATCTCTTCCTTCCTTCTAACAGTTCCCTTTCTGGTTTCAGAACTGAAACATTCACACACACACACACACACACACACACACTCACACACACAACTCATATCTATGTTCATATACACACAAATACACAGATATTAATATATGTATACAACTAGATAAATTTAAATCAACTGTCTGCATATGATATAAAATGTGCAATATTTATGTTTCTGAGTCTACCTAATGTTCTCCAGTTATATCTATTTTCCTAGAATATATTATTGATTTTATTTTTCTTAATGACTGAATTAAATTCCATTGTATATGTGTATCATATTTTCTTCATCTATTTTCTGTGGCCATCTTTTCTAGCTATTATAAATATTGCAGTAATAAACATGGGTGTGCAAGTATCTCTGAGGTATATTGACACAGAATCCTTCAGGTATATAATCAGAAGGGATATACTAAGTCATGTAATAATTCTATCTTTAGTTATATGAAGAGTCCCCACACTGACTTCCACCATGGCTGCAGAGGTTTACATTCCACCAGCAGTGGATAAGGATTCCCCTTTCCTATATCCACACCAGCATTTATTATTACTTCTTTTATATTTATTTTCATTACTATTTTTTAAATTGTAAGTATGTCTGTAGGTATGTGCGTGTGAATGCATGTGCTGGCAGAGTCAAGAGAGGGTGTCAAAATTTCTGGAGCTAAAGTTACAGACAGTTGTGTGTCACTTGGTATGTGTGTGTGTGTGTGTGTGTGTGTGTGTGTGTGTTTTGCTTTCCTCTACACTGTAAATAGTAATCTCTTGTCTGATGTATAATTAACAAAGATTCCCCCCCCCCATTCTGTAGGCTTTTACTTCATTCTGCTGTTACTTTCCTTTGATATGCAGGAGCTTCTTAATTTCATGAGACCCTTTGTCAGTTCTTGGTGTTCTGTGTTAGGGATTCCTTTTCAGGAAGTCCTTGCCTGTGTCTAATACTCAGGGTACTGTTACCCAAGCTTTCTTCCAGAGGTTTCTGAGTTTTAGGTCTTAAAGTCTTCTGTCCATTTTGAGTTAATTTTGTGCAGGGTGAAGGATGTGGATCACAAAGCATTTTTCTGCATGTGGATATTCAGTTTTCCCACTTGTTCATTTTTTTGAAAAGACTTTTTTTCCTACTATGTGCTTTTAATCCTTTGTTGAAAATTAGGTCTCTAGCTGTGTGTTTATTTCTGGGTCTTTTATTCTGTCCCACTGTTTCACAAGTTTGTTTTTATGCCAATACCATGTAGCACTTGTTAATTTGACTTGGTAGTGTAGTTTCAGATCAAAAATTATAATGAAACTTTGATATAAGGACAAAAAGCCAAATTATTTTGAGGAATGTTTGTAAGTAGTAACCTTCTTAGCCAATATAATGACTATCAGTAGTTGCTTGGGTGAGTTTGGAAGACAAGGAGATCATGATAAATGGTAGCCAAATTCCTCAAATATTTTAACTTAAAACATTTATATATATATATAAATATATATATATTTATATATATATATATATATATACACACCATCTTTTGATGTAGGAGTGAGTTTTCTTTGTGAGTGGTTCTCTTCTTTGGAGTTCCATTTAGTTTTTCTGAAATAAACCCTATCAATAATACATTGGCTACAAATTCTGCTTCCCAGATTTAAATAAATATTAGATTTATTTTATGTATATAAGTGTTTGCTGTGATTGATATATTGTGCACCCCAATAAACTTATCTGGGGGTCAAAGACAGAACAGCCACTATATTAAACATAAGTTTAGGCAGTGGCAGCACACGCCTTTAATCCTAGCATTCAGGAGGCAGAGATCCATCTGGATCTCTGTGAGTTCAAAGCCACACTGGAAACAGCCAGGCATGATGACACACGCCTTTAATCCCAGGAAGTGATGGCAGGAAGCAGAAAGGTATATAAGGCATGAGGACCAGGAACTAGAGCCTTTTTAAGCTTTTAGCTTTTAGCAGCAGTTCAGCTGAGATCCATTGGGGTGAGGACTAGGAGGCTTCCAGTTTGAGGAAACAAGATCAGCTGAGGAATTGGCAAGGTGAGGTTGGATGTGGCTTGTTCTGTTTCTCTGATCTTTCAGCGTTCACCTCAGTACCTGACCCCAGTGTCTGCTGTAATACCTCCCCCAACCCTTCATCTCTAATTTTAGTATTTTGGATCTTTCTTTCTCCATCTTTTGGTTAATTTGGCCAAGGGTTTGTCAGTCTTGATTTTCTTAAAGGACCAACTCTTTGCTTCATTGATTCTTTGTATTTTTTGTTTGTTTGTTTCTATTTCATTGATTTCAGCTCTACATTTATTGCTTCCTGTCTACTCTTTTTGAGTATTATTTCTTCTTGTTTTTCTAGAACATTCACCTGTGTCATTATTAATATGAAATCTATGTAGGGACTTAGTGCTCTGAACTTCCCTCTAGAACTGCCTTCTTTGTGTCCCATAGGTTTGGGTATGTTGCACTTTAATTTCATTCAATTCTAAAAGGTTTCTCCCTTAACCCAATTTTCATTCAATAATAACTTGTTCAGTTCCATCGACTTTTATACTTTCTGCTATTTCTGTTGTTGTTGATATCCAGCATGAATCCATGGTGGTCAAAAAATATGAAAGGTGTTACTTAAATTTTAGCCATAGTAGTATTTCTTTTAGGAACTTGGATGCCCTTGTGTTGGATGCATAAATATTTAGAATTGCAATATCCTTTTGGTAGATTTTTCATTTAATGAGTATGTTGTGTCCCTCCCTATCTCTTATGATTAGTTTTGATTTGAAATTGATTTGTCGGATATTAAAATAGCTACACCTACTTGATTCTTGGGTTCATTGCTTGGAATATCTTTTCCATCTTTTTACCCTGAGGTGATGTCTATGCTTGATGGTGAGGTGTGTTCCTTGGATGGAGCAGAAAAATGCATCTTATTTTCTGATCTATTCTGTTAATTTCTATCTCTTTATTGAGAATTAATATTAATCCTGAGGTAGTAATGAGCAATTTTTATTGATTACTGATATTTTGTTGTGGTGGTAAGTTGTTTTATGCCCCCCAAACACACTTTTTTATTTACTGTTGTTGGATTTTTTTTTTTAATTCCTTGTGTCAATGGGTATAGTTAGCTGCTTCAGGCTAAAATTTTCCTTCTAGCTGGATTAGTGGATAGAAATTGCTTAAATTTGTTTTTTGTTTGTTTGTGGAATGTTTTTCATTCTCCATCAATGGTGATTGATAGTTTTGCTGGGTATAATAGTATGGCCTGGCATCTGCGGTTTCATAGAATTTGTAGAACATCCATTGAGACCCTTCTGGTTTTCAGTGGCTTTCAGTGTCTCCATTGAAAGTCAGGTATTATTCTATTTTTTGTTGTTGTTGTTTTTCTTGTTTTGTTTTGTTTTTTGAGACAGGGTTTCTCTGTGTAGCTTTACGCCTTTCCTGGAACTCACTCTGTAGTCCAGGCTGGCCCTGAACTCACAGAGATCTGCCTCTGCCTCCTGAGTGCTGGGATTAAAGGCATGTGCCACCACCCCCCGGCCAGGTATTATTCTAATGGGACTGCCTTTATATGTGACTTGATCTTTTTCCTTTGCAGATTGTAATATCTTTTACTTGTTCTGTACATTTAGTATTTTGATTATTATGTGTTGTGGAAAATTTCTGGTATATTTAGTGCTCTGTATACTTATTTCTTTCTTTAGATTGGGGACATATTCTTATATGATTTTGTTAAAAATGTTTTCTGTGCCTTTGACCTGATTTATTCTCCTTTCTCTGTACCTAGTATTTGTAGGTTTGGTCTTTTCTTATTATCCCAGCTTTCCTGGATGTTTTGTGCCTGGATTTTTGTAGATTTAATGTTCTAACTTGTCTGTAAGACTTGAACTTATCTTTTCCATGTCTTCTAATATGTTGGTGAAGCTTACCTCTGAATTTTGGTTTGATATCACAAGTTTTTAATTTCCAGTTTCATTTGAGTTTGGGTTTTCTTTAGTGAATATATTTCTTTGTTAAGTTCTGGTTTTATGTCTTGAATTGTTTTTGTTATTTCATTCAACTATTTGTTTTTCTGAGACTTCATTAAGGAATTTTTTTCCCCTATCCTCTTAAAGGTCCTTGAACATACGCATAAATTCTGTTTTGAAGTCTTTGTCTTGTGCTTCAGTTAAATTGCTTTTCTCAGGGCCTATTGCAATAGAATCATTGACTTCTGGAGGAGGCGTAGTGTGTTGACTATTCATGTTTGTACTTTTGTGCTGGGATCTAGGCTTCTGGAGTTCTGGTGTTTGAAGTGTTTCTTGGTGTAGATATCTATTCTCTTCTTTGTTGGTTGGATGGGTGTTCTGTTCTTTGGTTGCTGTTACCCACTCTGGAGTCTAGCCATGTGGCTAGATGGTGGCTGTGGGGTCCCTGATAGTTTAGCAGAAGCAGGCAGATCTCTGTGAGTTCGAGGCCAGCTTGGTCTACAGCTTAAGTTCCAGGACAGCTACACAGGGAAACCCTGTATTGGGGGGGGGAGGGGAAGTCCTTATTAACCTCTAAGTATAATGATGGAGAGATAATAATTATTTTAGACTAATATTAAAATGCAGTCAGCAATATTTTAACCTCATAATTTAACAAAGTTATAATTTATAAATATAATTTGCTTTAACGTTATAATTTGGATTAGAAAATAACAGACTTAGAATTGCAGAATAATATTAGGATTTTAAGATAACTTAAGCTCTTCAAAAATTGTTCATTCCATTGGAATTACAGACTTTTTATGAAAGTTGTGAAAAGATTAATAACCATTATATCCCATAAAACTGAAGTAGAAGAAAGGATATGTTAAATTTTATAGAAAATCTGACACAAAGTCTAGTCTATGCTCTTTCACTTAAAAAATCATTGAAAATACAGAAATTAAAGTGAATAAATATTTAAAATCTTCAGTTTAAAATCGTCTTCTGAAGGGAAATATTTTCCGTTCTCACACTGGTTTCTAATCTTTTTATTTCTCGAATTACTTATTCTCTCTTGAACCAAGTTAAGGCGACATTAATGCGTATTTTTGAAGACTGACGACAACACTTCAGGGCTCCCAGAGCTGCCCCCTTGGTGAGCACTAATGGTTTCTCTAGTGTCAAACAAGAGCTTTGCTGTCTTGATTTGAGATAAATTTGCAGTGTGCTGCTTCACTCATCATGATGGCGGCTGTTTACATTTCAGCAAAATGTTTGTCGTAACTTTCAACTACAGGGGAACTGTAGACAGACGGTGTTTATCATGTTGCAGAGACTGTCAAGAACAGTTGGCCTCAACATAACTGAGTCAAACTGAGTGTTTACATTTTAATCTACAAACTGTCAAGCCTGCTCACTATAGTGACCAATTACAGCATGATAAGATGAATTGCACACAATTTTTATGTAGATTGCTCTGAATTAGACTTTCAAAAACATATTTTATAGTGCTGTTTCCTAAAAGATTGGACAAAGCCACTGCCACAGCAGAAGTGTAATGTTGCTGTCTGCAGAGTGCAGCGTGGGGTTCACATGTACAGTGGTTTGTGCTAACGTCCTTTCCTATCATCTCCAAGTTCATCAGAAAAAACTGCTGGCAGGTAGATAGAAAGAGAAGAACTGCAGATAGGAGGAGTCCCACTGTATGAACACAGGCGTCATGGTGAGTATTAACGCCTGCTAAAAGCTGTTTGTAGGTTTTAGTCATTTAGCCCATCAGGTATTGACTGGGAATAAGGGAAGTGTGTGAATAAATTTCATATTGTTTTATATATATCTATAATTCATATATGTATACAAACGACCAATTTTACTGGTATTTTTCCATGTGACCTTTGCCAAGCTTTTATCATAGCTGTATAATGAATCAGTTTACTGCATATTAGTGGTTGCCAACTATTATGTTTGTTTTCTACTAAAGTTTAAGTTCCTAAAAGGTAAAAACTATTTTATTTAAACTTGTATCATTGATTTAAAAAAAAAACAGCATTCTTCATATAATATAATCAAATGTTGAATTACTTAATTTAGGACATTATCCTCCTGATGTATACTCCTTTTCTTGACCTTTCCTAATCTTTTCCCCTAAGGTCATCATCGCATATTATGCCTGCACCTTCCATCATTTCTGCATTTCTTGGTGGAGGTGTTTCTTTTATAGGCCCACATTTCCTCTGCTTATCTCTCTCTGCTATTTTCACTACTGTGTTCAAGATGCATTTCCTTCAGGAAGCGTATGAGTTTATGAGTGCTAAAGACCTAGAGTACTTATTGAAAAAAATGAATGAATGATGCAGATATTGATAAATTAAAAGTCAGCATAAACCTGAAGACTCAAAAGGGAAAAATCATATGCTGAGAGAAAGAAGAAAATGAATGAGGGGGAAAATAATCTTGGAACACTTAAGCATTAATCATCTGTCTTGTACCCCTGCTGATGGTACAAGCCTTCTGTGTGGTGAGAGAGCAAATGCTGGAAGATGATCCTTAGCTTCTCGCCTCAGTGTTTTCCTGGGCATGTGACCTGGCAGATGCAAAAGCCTTGAGCCAGTGTTTTCTCTGAAGTCACTTTGAAGACTCTTCAGCTCTCTAATCTTGGACTGCTAGGTACAGGTGAGAATGGCAGAACTCTCCCTCAGCCTCTCCCTTTCTCTGCCTCTGCTTCTAGCTGTCGTCAGGTGAGTGGCTTTGCTCAACCATGTGCTCCCCACCATGGTGTTCTGTCTCAGCACAGGCCCAAAGTGATATACCCAACAACTGAAAATGCGATCCCAAACAAGCATTGCCTCCTTTTGAGTTGTTTATGTCATGTATGTAGTGACAGCAGTCAAAGTGAACAAACACAATTCTGATTAAAACTGTTAATAGAATTGTTTTCAGATTATGTGTATAAAGTAATATAAAGTAGAAATTAATTTCATGTTTAGATTTGTTTTCTGTCCCTTAAGATAATTCGTAATGTATACACAATTATTCTAAAATCTGAACAGTCTGAATTCTGAAGAATTTCTGTCGTTTAGGCATTTTAGGTATGAGTTGCTCAATCTGTCCATAATTAACATGTGCTCTTGATGATTTCCAGAGACACAGCCTAGGAAAACATGGTCTCAAGTTCCTGTGGTACAAACTCAGAAAGCAAGTGTAGGTTCTAAACACTCATAAAATTCAATTGTTTGGAAAACCACGGAAAGAACAAGATACTCTGAAGTATGACTACAGGGGCTGAATAAATTTACCATACTCTCTATGACCTAGTTTCTTCTGGCAACAAAGCTAGCAAAGATGCATTAATTGTTTTCTCTTTCTCTGACCATTGCTCTTTAAAAAGATGCAATGTCTGAAAAGTAAGTAAAATGCCTACGAGCCAAAATTACTTGTAGTTCGTGGAAATCAGGCAATCACCTGGTCATTGAAACAGAAAGATGGGTTGTAGCATATATATTTTAGTCAGTAAAATCTTACAGTGATACATGCTGAGCTTTTTACTTTAGAAGGTTTTTTAATCTCCACAAAAAGCATATTAACTTTTATTATGAAATATATTACAGCATGTTTCTCAACCTAAAAGCCACAGTCAAGATAGATCTTTAGGAAAAAGGTCATTTTTTTCAGCCACTGTGAATACCTATATGTCAGATCCTGCCCACAAGGCACTTTAATCTAATAACTGACTTTAGGCAAGTAAAAACTACGGTATTATACGATGTCTAATAATAATGACCTTGCTTCTGTCCTAGCTACTCTACGTAACATCAGGAATAGTTCAGAGCCAGGTCGCGTTCCTTTTCCCACTCAGTACCCTTCAGTGGCTCTTATTTAGGTAAAAGCTGAAATGCTATTAGGACCTTGAAAACTTGCTCCCCTTGGTATCTCTGACCTCATCTCTTAGCGCTTCCCCCCTCACTCATTGTACTGCAGTCCTTGGAACTCTTTGGCATTGGGTTCTTTAAATTGACCCTTCTCTCTGCTGGAAAGCTCTGCCTTCAGTAGCTTACTTATTTCTTGATCTTCAGGTCTTGGCTCAAATTTCATCTTCTTAGGAGGGTTTCTCCCACTCTCTTTAAAATTGCTTTGTTAACAACTTTCTACATCTAGTAGACTAAAACTTCTAAAAAAAAATGAGATTTTTGTCTGTGTTTAGTAAATACTTTTGAGCAGTAAAAATTAAATGCAAGGTGCAGTGAGAGCTATTATCTTGTCATGAACATCAGAGAAGACATTTATTTACAATAAGGCCAAGTTTCTCAGATGCATGTAGGAATAGGAAGATTTTAAAGACTGTTTCAGAACAGCCTTGCAAAGGCCAGAGAGAGGAAAAGAGTGTGGTACCTTAGTGATTCATAATATCTGAGCATGGCATTGGGGCATGGCAAACAGAGTGCTACAAAGATCATCAGAAACCTGATAATCGGGAGTCAGACAAAGACAGGACTCATAAACTATATATACCCAATGCAGCAAACTAGCCCACTACTCATTTTTCAATGCATATTTGCCCCAGTTAGCTACTCTGTTGCTGTGGTAAACACCATGGCCAAAAAGCAACTTGATGGTGTAAGTTTATTTGGCTTACACTTCCTGATCACTGCTCATAGTGAAGGAAAGTAAGAAGGAACTCAAGGCAGGAACCTTGAGGCAGGAACTGAAGCAGAGTCCACAGAGGAGTGCTGCTTACTGGCTTCCCCCCACCAGCTTGCCCAGCCTGCCTTCTTATTTAAATTAGGCATACCTACCTAGGGGTGGCATTACTCCAAGTGGGCTGGGCCATCCTATATCAATCATCAATGAATATATGCCCTATAGACTTGCCTATAGGCCATTCTAATGGAGGAATTTTCTCAGTGGTGATTCCTTCTAAGAGAACTCTAGCTTTTGTCAAGGTGATTAAAAAAAAAAAAAAACTAACCAGAATATACAGTACATTCACCGATGCATTTCTTCTACTGCAAATACATAAAAATAAGAAATAAAATTAAATATAGAACATAGGTTTAAAAATAGAATTGCCATTTCTCTGCATCTGAAAGGGAATCAGTAGAAGCTTAAAGTTGTAAAAGATAGCAGAAACCATAATTTGGATACATTTTTGGATCTGCAAACTGGAATGAATGATTGGGCTTGTTGAATAAAAGGTAGCCAAATGCCTTGTACCGAGTCATGTTCACAAGCTAAGGCCAAATCTTAGGTCTCTTCCACATATGAAAGGGAGCTGAATAAAAATGTGAATGAATACTTCTTAGTACAGCAGCTTATAGAAAGCTTCAGGCTTTACAAAAAAGAGAGCCTAGTACTCTACAACCAAGAACCTGAACCAAGCCATCTGCTGACTCAATAACTAATAATACAACGTCCAGTAGCACCACTAGAGAAGCACGTTGCCATTCATGTGACCTGGAGCCCTAGGTGGCCAGGGAAAATACCTGTGAAGCCTGCTAAATAAGAAAGATGAATGTGGAGTAAGCAACAGATTGAAACAAAAACTTACATAGAATGTGCCTATTAGGAAAGACCACCCGGATACAATTTCTAATGGAACAATGACTTGTATCATATGATATCCGGGAAGGTAGCTCAGTTGTACTCTGAAAGCAAAAGGACCTAAGGCTAATTCCCAGAACCCACAGTAAAAACAAAACCGAGCATAGTGGCACATGCTTGTAATCATAGTGCCAAGGAGGCCGGAACAAGAGGGTCCTAGGGGCTTGCTAGCCAGCCAGCCTGGCCTACTCAGGATGAGTTCTAGACAAGTAAGAAATCCTTATTTTTTCTTTGTTTTTTTTTT
>CABHPQ010171347.1:34483-51962 GCA_902168405.1 Peromyscus aztecus | reverse complement strand
AAACACACACACACATACACACACACACACACAGAGAGAGAGAGAGAGAGAGAGAGAGAGAGAGAGAGAGAGAGAGAGAGAGAGAGAGAGAGAGAGAGAGAGAGAGAGAGAGAGAGAGAGAGAGAGAGAGAGAGAGAGAGAGAGAGAGAGAATTTTAAAAGATGGAATTTATAGAACTAGCTGAAAATGCTATTTAAATAAATATGTTTTGACCAAGTGTGCTGGTGTACATTTGTAATCCCAGCACTCAGAAAGCTGAGGTAGGAAGATGATGAATTTAGGGCCAGGCTGGGCAAGTCAAACCTTGTCTCAGACATGAAAATGTACTTAGCTGACTATGAGGTACGCAGCCCAACTGTTATGTCTCCAACATATCTCATGCATCCAAGGCCAGGGAACATCATAGAAGTGGGAGCTGCAAGAATGTCCCAACTAGACGACCAGGAAGTCTGCTGTAAGAGTGTGCCTTCTAACTGTGACAGGAAAGCTACAACCTTGACATCTCAATATGGCTGCCTAAATAAGACCTGAACAATTTCAATACAGTTGACAACCCAACTTAGAAGGAGGAAATCTCACCAGCCCCATTCCAAGATGAAGAGCTACAAGCAATTAAAACCTGCCAAGAGGGAGGGAATTAGTCTTCCCCAGGGATGAGCCCCCTGATTAAGTACCAGGTGGTCAGTCCTAGAAACATGCATGCAGGCAACACTGAAGAGATTGAGCATGTTGTATTTAGAGTTTGTTTGTTTGTGTAGCAACAAACAAAGAAGATTCCATTGATTTGGGGGTTGTAATGGGAGAAGCAAAAGGGAGGCAGGAATGATGTAATTTATTTTAATTAAAAATTTTTAAAGAAAAAAAAAAGGGCCAATGAGATGGCTCAGTTACTGAAGGTGCTTCCCATCAAAGTTGACTACCTGAGTTCAGACCCATATGATAGAGAGAACTAACACAAGTTGTTCTCTGACTACCACATGACTCAATAAGTGTTTATTTTGTTCTAATGATTTGAATCTCCTGAATACATGATAAAATGTACCCCAAATGACAGAACTTTCTAATGACCCAAGTAAATAATCTGAAATCAACTACTTCATGGGTAAATTTTTACTTGCAAGTAAAAAAAGGAAAAGTGTATTTGTATGTTCAAATTAATGAGAGCATCTGTTTAAACAAGAAAGGTGACTGGCGGGTAAAGACAGCACTGCAGAGACATAACCCAATACAGGGTGGAGACAGATGCTGGGTATGACTGGCAAGTCTGTCACTGAGAGGTCCTGGCACTGCCTGGGTGACGGTATAGGAACTGAGAAGCACACTGAGGTACCCAGCACAGGTGGACAGAAGCCACACATTTTTAACACATGATCTAAAACTGCATGGGACGGTAGAAGCACACACAGAGACATCAGCAAGACCTCTAGGGACACAAGCACTCTCAGACAGAAAAGGAAGCAGTAGTATGGCCATGGCCATACCAGTGCCTCAGACTGAGAAACTCAGGTGGAGGAAGTCCATCCAGCACCTGTGGAAATAACTGATGGAAATTTCCCCCAAAGCAACACTTTATGGTAAAAGCTGGCAAAAGTCAAGGAAGGACTGACACCTACTGGGGACTGAGCAGAAACTCAATCTAAACAGCAATTTGTTTGAACTCCATTGAGATATTGCATACTATAAATGTGGCTTCACACCACTGAACTGAAATTGCAAACCATCTTCCCCATCAGCACAGTTTACTATTTGAAATATCACAGAGAAGAAGACATTCAAAATCTACCTCAATAAGGTAAAGATACTGCGTGAGCCATATTTTTACCTATTTTACCTTTATTTCACCTGTCTTTTGTGCAGAAAAAAAATCTTCCTAATGGCCCTGCTTTAGTTCTTAGATTGATCAATTCAGTTTTTGGATTGTTGTGTTTGTTTCTACATCCATTCTATTTTGTACTGTCTACTCTTCTTGTTAAGTAGATCCCATATAGTTTCCTGGCATTCCTACATCATTCCCTCTCTTTTCTTCATTCCCCTCTTTTTATTTCTTAACTGTAACTCTCCATAGTTAGTAATCTTTGAACTCTGTGAATCCTAACAAATCACAAATTCTCCTTTTATCTCCTTTTTCCTCCTTGACAGTTTTCTCAGTTGATCTAATATTGATCCTTTTTTTGCCGATTTCCCTTACCTTTTCTCCTTTTGTAACTAATGTCTTACTATATGCCATATTTGGTTCTTTTACCCCCCAGAACCTTTCAAAATTAAATGGACAACTTTTTAAATGAATTATTATGACATTTACTAAGTGAGCTGGTACTCGTGTAAGGGATTGTTCCCCGTATCTCGAAAGAACATAGACTGTGTGTTTTGTTCTGAACTGCCCCCGCCCCAGCAACTGGAGCGACAACACCTCTACCCTACTACAACTTGGTTCTCCACTTGAACATTGCAAATATTTCAAGTGAAATACAGCTGATTTTCTTTAATCCAGCTAACAAAGTGAACTCAGATGTGTAAGTCTTGATGCAGAAATACAAGAACAACAACAACAAAAAATCACAGCAGTATGATCCCTCTGGAAAAATAGCAATTTCGTAGTAATGGATTGCAATGGAAGAGAATTAGATGAAATCCCAGACAAAGAATATGAAAGAATGATTGTAAAAATGTTCAACAAAATCAAAGAATAGATAAACAAACTCCTAAATGACTTCAAAGAGATTTTTTTTAACCAACTGAATGAATAAAGGAAATCTTTAAGATGCAAGATTTCAAGAGAGAAATGAAAACACTTTTTTATAAAGTGGGGCATGAAATTTAACTTTTCTAACTCTTTATGTCTGGCATGACAGCTATTCATAACTTGGAATTGACTATTTAGGCCATGCTTAGAGATGAACAAAGCAGTTTGTCATGCTGGTTTTTTAGTTGTACTATAATAATTGTAGTTGGAAGATCTGTTTTAATTTAAGAGAAAGTACTTCTTCTGAAACAGCCAGTATTTCATCAATGTTCATATTAATGGTGTTTTATTTAATGAAACTACTTGCAAGAGATTGACTGGTTCATTTGATGACATGTCATGTTGCTTTAGAATAGTGTAAACACTACTCAGATACCTTCTCTATATTGTTGAAATGTTTCAATGATCAAAATTACCTTTGAGTTCAAACTAAATTTTACTGAATGTAAAAAGAGAAGCATAAAACAAAAAAGCAAAATAGGAACACTGAAAAACAATTGAGATTAAATTTTTAAAAATGAAAAGCTCATTAAGTCAAATACAGAATACAGTGGGAAGTCTCTTGAGTAGACAGAATCAAATGGAAGGTAGAACTTCAGGAATGGAAGACAAAGATGAATTAGATCATTCATAAATTGACAAAGTAAAATAATAAATAATTGTACATTGGTATTTATCACAGTACTTTTTACAATAGCTAAGTTACGGAATCAGCCTAGGTGTCCATCAACAGAAGAATAGATATATCAAGTGTGGTATATATGCACAATGGAATTTTATTCCAGCAGAAAGAAGAATGAAATAATGATACTTGGAAGAAAATTGATGCACCTAGAAATTATTATAGTCAGAAAATTAAGTCAGACTCAGAAATAGAAATACCGTGTTTTTCTATCACTCATGGATCCTAAACTTCCTATAGATGTGTAAAACTGTGTGTATACATGGCACGAAAGTAGAAGTAAAACTATCTAGGGGGATGGGTGGGTCTAAGAGGAGAACAGTATTAGAGATACAGAAGAAATGTAGAGTGTTGTAGACAGTACATAGTTAAAGTACATTATAATACATGTATGAAACGTCTTTATGAAATGTATCATGTACATTGAAATTATGTTAATTAAAAATACAGCCTAATGGGAAATATACAAGTAGTATGAAAAATATGAACAAAGTACAAATTTGTGGGGTTTTTTCCTTTGAAATTCTTCACAGTGTTATGTGATATCAAGGAAATACTATGCAAGTTATACATTTTATCTTAGCATGCTTCCTTTCTAACTTGGAAACATGGTTCATTATCCCTTGTTTACCACTCTAGTTGGTGGTGTGAAACTGGGAGAGCAGGGCCTTAAATGAGGTGGACTTAATCTCATGCAATAGCCAACTTTAGTCACAGCATCAGGCAATTTATACTCAACTCTGAGGGTTAAGAAGACTCACTTGAGTAAAGTGTGCAATCATAAGTACAAGCCACATGTGGCAAAAACAAGACAAAACATGTTCTTCCATAGAGGCAGATAAACAAATAACAATAGCCAACTGTAATGAATAATGTAAAGTGGCCTCCCTCCGATCCACTCCATATGGGAGGGGCATGAAAACACATTCCAAGAACAACCCATGTTATGGAGGAACAGAGGTTGCAAGACTCTTGTCTTGTTTACGGAGTTTCCTCAGAAATCTCACACAGGTTTGTTCATGGACTGTGTCCCGACAATCACTAAAAATAGAAAAACAAAATTAATACCTACAAAAATGAGGAAGAAACAAAATCATAGATACTCTGAAAACTAAAATCTGTAAGTAAAAATCATGTTTTTGAAACGCAAATGAATAAAATGTAGACTGTAAGTAGGAAACTGAAGAATAGTATGGAAGATAATATCAATGAGGATATCCAAAACATAACAGTAAATCAAAAATTATGAAACAGTGATTATGAGTGGAAGACTGGGGCTCTAGAGACATTTATTTGGAGTTCCAGTGGAGAGAATGGAGAAAAAAAATTGAGCCAGTCATAATTGACATGTAACACCTGAGTATATTTTGAAGAAAAGAATATATGAAGATTATCAAAAAGAAATTATTTAAAACTACTGAAGCAGAAATTATTTAAGACATACTACAGATCCCAGGCAAAGTTCTTGTGAGCAATAAGAAGTGTCAAAAAAAAAGCAGAAGGTTTAAAATGCACAGCTGTCATCTAGAGTTTAGTGTTCAATGAAAGCAGAAATATATTTTGGACACTGCAAGACAAAAAGCAATTCAAAGGTATTCTTTCACTAAGAAGAAAATGAATTCAGAGGGATACATAGAATGTGTAAAAATGGTGATTTTAAAAATTAAAAGCATTATACCTGCATTTAATCATTGGTTGACATTGTTTTAATACTACTTTTTTTTGTAAAATTAAAGAGAAAGAAGATGAACTATTTTATCTGTAGTAAAATAGAAGGAGGGTATATATTTTGGAGTTAAAATTGGCCTTTATGATAAAAGTGGAAAAAATAGTTAACTGAGTGAGTTATTTAATCTGTACCTTAGAAATCATTAATGAGGTGACATTATGATGTAGTGATTAAATAGGCACCTGTGTCCTTGGTTATTTTTCTTTACACTCTGACAAACACCTGACAGAACAGATTAGAGAGGAAACTGGCTGTTTCGGGGCTTACCTGCCTATAATGATGGAACGTGTCCGTAGCTCTGCCTGTATTGCTGGGAGCTGGCCCTTGAGCTGCCTACACCTTGGCAGTTAAGGAAACAGGAAGCTTGGGCTAGAACCAAAAGCTGAAAAGCACCTTCAAGGCCCAGCCCACTGTGACCCACTGCTAAGCTAAGCCATAGTCCCGTAAGTACTACAACCTCCCCAAACATGATTTTAGTCTGAGGTTTTAGTCTTTTTGTACAACAGTAAAGTATTTCACAGTGTGTTACTGTATGTTCTCTTGAAAAACTTAAAATTATATTAATTTGTTGATAATATAATACAGTATTTAAATAATTGGGCTACTGGGATAAGAAATATTGTGTAATGGGGATTATTACTGTTCTGAAGGAATTTCAGATCATACTTTGAATCATATTGCAGTAGTGACAGTCCATTTCAGTCTCTTAAAAGTTAAGAATTTATGGTGTGCCTGAGGAAACCAAGGTAGCAGATGTTAAGTGACTTCATCAAGGTCAAGGTCACATTGTGCATCTTTTTTTTTTTTTTTTTTGAGACAGGGTTTCTCTGTGTAGCTTTGCGCCTTTCCTAGAACTCACTTGGTAGTCCAGGCTGACCTTGAACTCACAGAGATCTGCCTGGCTCTGCCTCCCAAGTGCTGGGATTAAAGGCATGCGCCACCACCGCCTGGCTTTTTTTTTTTTTTTAACTAAGACACAAATGGAAGTATGCCATCCCCTCCAGTACACTTGACAAAATCCTGTGATATTTTTATAAGTATGTGGTTTCTTTTTTGAAATAGGCAATAACGACTGTTAGTTCTGATTGTACTTCTGTTTCAACCTATCATTGAATTAGGACATTTGCTCAACTATCTTCCTAATATTGTCCCACCTCAGGGGCTGACATCAGATTGGTGCTCAAAAGTGTTAACTGAGTTAATGCATGTACTTATCTGCCTTTGAAATTTGGTCCTCATTGTGTTTAAAGTATTATGTTTTCAGAAATGCATAACTTAGCTGGGCAGTGGTGGCGCACACCTTTAATCCCAGCACTCGGGAGGCAGAGGCAGGCGGATCTCTGTGAGTTCAAGGCCAGCCTGGGCTACCAAGTGAGTTCCAGGAAAGGCGCAAAGCTACACAGAGAAACGCTGTCTCAAAAAACCAAAAAAAAAAAAAAAAGAAATAAAAAGAAATGCATAACTTAAAAAAAAACCTGTTTGCTGGTTAAGTCTATCAATTTCCCATAAAGGATAATCAGCTGACATTTTGTACCTGCATCTGTGTTTCATCAATCAATTTCTTTGTATAGTCCAAATTTCTCTTTTGGCTCTAAATTGTATATACACACAAGCTGCACAGTTAGTCATTTGAATATTAGCATTTTACTTTTTTCCTTTTAAAACAATCTTTAACATACTGTTTGAAGAGGAACCATTGCTTTGATGACAGAATTGAAATCAGCCTTCCAACTGATTCAGACACTGCTCAGTGATAATATCTCTCTCTCTCTCTCTCTCTCTCTCTCTCTTTCTCTCTCTCTCTCTTTCTCTCATACACACACCATTTTATTAGGTATATTCAACATACTTCTTGATATAAATTATTCTTTTCAAAGACTTATACAAGCATTAAAAAGCCAAAATCCATTTTAGATTTTTCAAAATAGAAAACTCTGTGTAAATGGCAGGTGATTTTGTGCAGCGATACTCCATTTGGATGAGTAGAAATGTTATATAAATCACTTTTTCAGAAACACTTTACATGATTTTTTCTGTGTATTTATACTAAATTATTACTGTCACTCTTGTAAAAGGTATAGGTATAATACATTAATGTTCTTATAGTCAAGGTCAGTTAGAGACAAATTGGTAGCCTAGTATCAGGGAATAAACAAGATTGTGATTAGACTGCTAAGTCCATTTGATACAGGGCTTTTCCTCTATCTGCATCAAGTGTCATAGAAGCAAATTGAATCAATTTTTCCTCCAGTTCAAATGGGGACTTAGATAAATGTGCAATGATCTCAGAGAAGCTGTGTAAACTCCCCTTCTGTACTCTTTCTGTATCATTTGTATTTTTGATTTCAAAGATGAAGTTGTGTATATTACTTAAGTGCATCTATGAAGAGCCAACTGTTCTTTTCACAGATGTACTAATGAAAACTACTTTTGTAGCTGAGTTTTTCCTGTGTCCCACCCGGTCAGCAGCTGCTCAGACTCAAGTAAACACACAGAGGCTTATATTAATTAAAACTGCTTGGCTATTAGCTCAGATTAATTATTGACTAGCTCTTAAACACAGCCCATTTCTGTTAATCTATATGTCACCACGTGTTCCATGGCTTTACCTGTGTGCCATTACATGCTGCTCCCTGGAAGGCAGGCTGGTATCTCCTGACTCAGCCTTCCAGCCTTCCCACAATTCTCCTTCTCTGCTTATCCCACCTATACTTCCTGCCTGGCTACTGGCCAATCAGCATTTTATTTATTAACCAATCAGAGCAACACATTCACAGCATACAGAGCGATATCCACAGCACTTCCCCCTTTTTTTTTTCAAAAAGGAAGGTTTTAACTTTAACATAGTAAAATTACATATAACAAAACAACTATCAAGCAAGAATTATAGTTATAATATCTAGTCTATTTGTATTTGGCAAAATTAAAGAAGATATCCTAGTTATCCTATATTTGTGAGTGTAAGGTTTCATATCTACCTTATCTCTTATCATAACCAAGGAAAATTATAACTGTCTAGTCTTCATCTACATCAAAGACCTCAGAAGGATAAAATATTACCTAAGTAAACAGGAAATGTATTGTAAGCAACTTCCAAAACTCCAGAATGACAGAAACAGCTTCCTGCCTGGAAGTCTTCCAAAGTTCCTCTGTAATGTTGGGGCATCCATCTTCAGCCTGTAGGCCTAGAGTCTCTCAGTTGCTTCTCTCTGTGTCCTGTAGAATGTCTGTCAATTTCTTCTGAGAAGCAGGATCCTGAAGGACCATCTAGCACCATCTTGCAAAGTTCAGTGGTCACCTTTCTATGGGTCCTGCATGTCCAGTTGATACAATATTTTGTCAAGCAGTCCAGACAAGAACAGTTTCTTGCCCAAATGGCTATTTTTGCCAAGAAGAAGGTAAACTCTATATGGAATGTCTTTGACGCCCATCTTTCTCTTTGAAGTAAATCAGTGCTGTCAGGAGCAGATGCGTCTCACTGTCCAGAAAGTCTAAGTTTTTAAAACATTTTAAATGCCATATTCTGTAGGTCTTTGAAGTGTTTGAAGATTACCTACCTAATTGAATTATATCTATGTATACTTAGAAAACTTAACTAACATGACTATAAGTTTGACTATCATAGAAGACTAATTATTAATCTGTATTTCTTAATTATCCAGTACAATTTCAAATGAACTACACAAACATAATACCTTAAACAAGGGTAGAAATATACATACAGTATAACAAAATTAACTTTAAATTTGTATCAATAAACTAAAATCTATAGCAATTTAAAACATTTTACACAATTTGTTGCTCTTTAAAAGTAGATTCAATAATCTACCCATTCATCCTATCATATCCCCCTCTTTCTTTAGAAAGATATTGACTATGACCAGTAACAATTTGTAACCAATCTCTAAACAAAGACAAATATCCATAATCCATGTTTTGGGAATGTGGGCGTAGTATTCTAGGCTACTTCCTGCTGATTGAGGGCACTATATTCTTATGGGGGTCCTGAGAAAATTAAGAATTATGGTCAAGTCCTGACTGGAATAGTCTGTGACACTATATTCTCTGAACCAGTTGCCTTGAAGCTGTTCTAGATGTTGGATCATTTGGAGACCTCGGCAGGGGGTTTTCCTTGATCAAACCATATTAGCCTGGAAGCAATCCATAGGTTCTCATCTTCTGTGGAAACAAAAGCAGAACCTCTTTTCCAAAGCAATGTATCCTTAGACATAAATTTTGAAATCAAGATATCTTTAAAATATACATATTGATTTAACTCAGCAGCTTTTACAATCAAATGTCTTTCTGCAGTTAAAAACCCCAAAGACAATATAATCCAGACTATGTGATTTCCAACTTTATGTGGCTTATTTTTTATATTAGTTTTACTTTCTCTTTAAAGACTGTATTTTTTAAAGCTTTCTATTTCTTTATATAAGTGTCTATATTCCTTTTCCTCTCTCTTCCAAGCCTATGTATATTTTTATACACATTATAAACTGTTAGAGGTTTATTTCATCTGAATCTGTTTTCTTGTGAGTCTGTTGCTTTAAACTGCGTGGCTAGTACTGAAGCAGAAGCCTTGGTTGCTGATACCACCCATTTCAGCTTCCCAATATACTGGTGGTATATTTACTGCCATGTCTGGAAGCCATGCACACCACCAACTATTGGAAGCAGAGTGTAGCCCAGAAACTTTTTTTATTTTATTTTATTTTTGTCTGTACTAGCAAAAACTATATCCACTACGCACCATTCTGCGTGGCTTGGAGAAACCTCTGTGTACTGCTACAGGTCCACCATGCTGTAGGTCAAGCCCACACAGTGCTGCAAACCTGCCATACTACAGCTCATGGCTTGCCTGAGAGACATAACTAGGAAGCTGTTTTTAGCTCAGTTTTAGAATCTTTTTTTTTTAAGCTTTTTCAGGTTTGAGGTAGAGACTCTTGCTCCACATTGGGCAGCCAAATGTAGTCTAAAGTTTTCCTGTGTCCTGGCTGACAGTCAGGACAAATCTCTCCCACTTGCATCCCCCAAGTAAACACACAGAGGCTTATATTTATAACTGCTAGGCCATTAGCTCAGGCTTATTACTGACTAGCTCTTACACTTAATTTAACCCATAATTCTTATCTATGTTTAGCCACGTGGCTTGGTACCTTTTCTCAGTTCTGCCTTGTCATCTTGCTTCCTCTATGTCTGGCTGGTGACTCCTGACTCAACCCTTCCTCTTTCCAGAATTCTCTTTGTCTGCTCACCCCACCTATACTTCCTGCTTGGCTACTGGCCAATCAGCATTTTATTTATCAACCAATCAGAGCAACACATATTCACAGCATACAGAATGACATCTCACAGTACAGACATATGTGAAGGCAAAAACAATGCATATAAAATAAAAATAAATTATTAAAATGGCTGTAGTGTGATATGAATGGGAAAATGTGACAAGATGACCCCACGGGGCTAGGTAGATTTTACAGGAGGCCTTGTATGTCCAGACAGAATTTCAAACTAATTCTAAACAGCATTCAAAGGGATTTAAAGTGGAGATTCACATACTCTGATTCTTACTTTTAATAAGTAGCTTTGGAAACGTCATAGAAGTCAGACTGGTGAAAATGAAAAAATAACCAAATGGATTACTATATTCCAACTAAAAAAAAAATGACTAGGATCCTTTCTTCCTTTGTTTTCTGTTCCTGTGATAAAACACTCACAAAAACAATTTGTGGAGGAAAGGGCTTATTTCATCCTACACTCTCAAGTCACCGTTCATTACTGAGGAAAAGCAGGGCAGGAATTCAAGGCAGGAACATGGAGTCAGGAACTGAAGGAAAGACAACAGAGGAGTGCTGCTTGCTGGCTTGCTCCTCATGGTTTGCTTAGTTTGCTTTCTTATACACCCCAGAACCACTTGCCCAGGGATGGCACCATCCACAGTGGGTTGCCCCCTTTCACATCACTTATTAATGTAGAAATGCCCCCCACAGACTTGCCCACCTGCCAATCTCTTGAGGTTCCCTCTTCCCAAATGACTGAAGTTTGTGTGTCAAGTTTACAAAAACTAACCAGTGCAGCCACTAATTCCAGGATATTTAAATGGAGAAAAAATACTGCTGACTAAAAGCTATATGGACAAGCAAATTAATCAGGTTTGGGTCCAGGGAGAAAGGAAAGCTAATTTGTCAAAGCATATTCTATATATAAGACAAACCAGTGGTACAGAATCAAAATATCCCCCTTCAAACAGCAAAAAATTCAGAGGTAAACTGGCATTAAAGGTATCTCACTGTTTCCAAGTTGGTGTGTAAGCGCTAAATGAGGTATGTCAGTCACAGAACTGACCAGAGGTCAGTCACAGGAGAGAGAGAGCCCTAATGCCTCCCTTATATAAAGTCACATTAAAAA
The DNA here is from genome assembly GCA_902168405.1 of Peromyscus aztecus. NCBI lineage: Eukaryota > Metazoa > Chordata > Mammalia > Rodentia > Cricetidae > Peromyscus > Peromyscus aztecus. The sequence continues at coordinate 40,397 of CABHPQ010171347.1, read as the reverse complement.
TACTTGTAAGATCCCTTTTAATTATCATGTGAAATATTTGTCAGTAGACTACTGGCTTCTGGGGTCTGCACTTAAGGCAGCTTATGTTGCATTTGTCATTTACTGGCTGTCACAATTCAGTAAGATAATATCACTGGAAAAGGAGACGTGAAATTGGAAGGGGAGGATGGAAAAACCAGACGATACACTTTTCATAGGAAAGACAAGTTTTCTTCTGGTTGATATCCTATACCAGTTGTTGTATCCCCCAACAGTAACTCTTACTCACCTTTCTCGGTCATTTGAATTTACACCTGTGATATCACAGCATAGATGCTACTATTCTCTGTGGACGTTTGTAGACAGGAATTGGGAACTTTTTATTTCTCTCAGCAGGGCAGCCATAGCTATAGCAGGCCACTGTCACCTATACCAAAGCAGAGTCATCAAAGCAGTTCAGGATGGGCTAGAGTGGAATGATGTCTGCATGACCATGTGCTTGTTTTCTAAGCCTTAGCTGCCATCCAGACATATTTAAACTTTGTAAGCTACTACATGTTCCAGAGATAACCATGCCCTCCTCAGAATTTGCTTTTGTTAAATATATGTGTGGTGTATTATGTTCCCCAAAATATTGTGCACCCTAATAAACTTATCTAGGGTCAGAGAACAGAACAGCCACTAGATATATAGCCCAGAAAATGGTGGCACACATGCCTTTAATCCTAGCATTCCAGAGGCAGAGATCCACCTGGATCTCTGTGAGTTCAAAGCCACACTGGAAACAGCCAAGCATGGTGACTCACACCTTTAATCCCAGGAAGTAATGGCAGGAGGCAGAAAGGTATTTAAGGCATGAGGATGAGGACCTATAGCCTGGTTAAGCTTTTAGGCTTTGAGCAGCACAGTTCAGCTGAGATCCATTTGGATGAGGACTCAGAAGCTTCCAGTCTGAGGAAACAGGATCAGCTGAGGAATTGGCGAGGTGAGGAAGCCGTGGCTTGTTCTGCTTCTCTGATCTTCCAGCTTTAACCCAATACCTGGCTTCAGGTTTGTTTTTATTAATAAGACCATTTAAGATTCCTGCTACATATATATCTTTCTAGCCTTCTCTACTCTATTGGTAAAGGAATAGAGTCATCATTTTGCAGATGACCTATGAGGTGCACCACCTCACAGTCCCCAGGCTATAGCATCTTGCTTGCTTGCCTTTTCAGAATAAGGCAATAAGAAGAATGATGGAGATTTCAAGGTAAATTGGAAGGTCAAGCTGTTAGGTTGAAATTTTCTATAAAAACTTAAATAACTCAAAGACATAGTTTGAATAAATTCATATGAGGACATGAGTGAAAATCAGATTTACTTCTGTCAGTCACACTTTGATTTATAAGACAGTAGATGAAATGCATCCATGGACTGCTATTATGAAGAAGTAGAATTCCTCATGGGTATTTAGGAAGACTTAACATAATGTAGATGTCAGAGAAGACAAGGCCCCTTCCAGTATGTAATTTTGAAGCTGAGCCTAATAGCATATGTAGGTGGAGTCTTAGATAAAATACAGGTGTTTATTAAAGAACCACACTTAAGTACAGTTTTAAGATGTCACAAAGATCTCATAGTATGTCTTTCAGTAACATTGAAGGGGGTCCACTGTTATAAGATAGTTACAGTGGCACAAACTTGTTATCCAAGAGGTAAGGTGATCAGGAGTTCAAGGTTGTCCTCAGCTCTTAGGTGCAGAGAGATTTTGAAGCCAACCCTTTCTGAAAGATAGATAGGTATGTAGGTAGGTAGGTAGGTAGGTAGGTAGGTAGATTGATTGATAGATTGATTGACTGATTGATTGATTGATTGATTGATTGATTTATCATTGGGTATTTTAATGAATTGGAAATGAAATGTGAAACAAAATTCAAGAAGTTTTATCAGGTAGGAACTAATATTTATTTAATGGCAGTATTCTAAGTACTTACTTAGAGGAGTATAATGGAAATTTAAAAACATGCTGAAGGCCAGTGAGATGGCTCAGCAAGTAACTGCACTTGCCACTAAGCCTGACAACCTGCATTTAAACTCTAAGACCCATGTGGTAAAATAGGCTCGTGCAAGAGTGTGTACACATGTATAAACTAAATAAATAAAAATGTTCAGGGCAATGTAGTTGCCAGTGCTCAAATGTAGTTAGCCAACACAAACAGACTCTTGACTGCCCTTTGGGCCGGCAGCTCACAAATAACAACATGGAAACTTAATTATGAAAGCTTGGCCTTAGCTTAGGCTTGTCCCACAGTTCTTATAACTTAAATTAACCCACTGATATTAATCTCCATTTTTCCTCGAGGCTTTTTACCTTTCTTTCATTCTGTATGTCAGACTCCCTCCATGTCTCATTGATATCTGAAGCACACCTAGATTCATCTGCTACTTCCTTTCTCTCTGCACATAAGTCCTGCCTATACTTCTTGCCTCACTGTTGGCCATTCAGCTCTCTAGTAAACCAATCACAGTACTATATCTTCACACAGTGTACATATATCATACAACAGAGTCCATATTTTTGTGAGTGTATATATGTGGGTTTTTTTGTTTTGTTTTGCTGTTCTTGGTTGGTTTAGTTTGTTATTTTTTGTCTTTTAGAGGTTTTTGCTTGTTTTTGGAAAGGCTGGGTTTTGTTTTGTTTTGTTTGGCTGTTTTTTATTTTGGGGAGAAAAGAATATGCAGTTGCTTGGGTAAGAAGGTAGGGGTGTTCTGGAGGAGTTAGGAAAGAGGAAAATTATGATCAAAATATATTGTATGAAAATTTTAACTTTTTGAAAAAGAAGACACTGAAAACATTTTGCAGATTAACTTAATCCTCATCAGTGACCACTTCATATGGAAGTTAGCCTTATTTTATGAATCAGAACACTAAGAAATGAAAAGAAGCAACTAGTTTGATGTTTCTATGGAGCTCAGACTGTGGCAAAATTATCCTGTAAGTTACATTCTTTTTTTTTTTTTTCTTTTTTTTGGTTTTTCGAGACAGGGTTTCTCTGTGTAGCTTTGCGCCTTTCCTGGAGCTCACTTGGTAGCCCAGGCTGGCCTCGAACTCACAGAGATCCGCCTGCCTCTGCTTCCCGAGTGCTGGGATTAAAGGTGTGCGCCACCAACGCCCAGCAAGTTACATTCTTAATTCCTATGCTTACACCCCTGAATTGTGAGCAAGACCCAGTTCTTACCCTCAAGGTGATTACAGTCCAGAGGACATAATTGGTCTATGATCCTGCAGATATGGAAAGACTTATTTTGCAACCCCCTATATCACAAAGTTTGCCCCTCTAAATGTTCTTTGTGCCTCATCCTCCTCTGCTCTCCCATGCAGTAAGTACATTATTTCTACTTAGCATTCTCAGATGCCCAGCTCTCCATCCTTGCTAGAATGGCATTGTGAGCTCCCAGTATCTGTAAAGCCACAGTTGCTTTTTAGCATCTTTATATTTCTGTTTCATAAAATAACTTTCTTTGTATTGTGGATATATGAATTTACATCTGACTTAAAGCAAAAATCTATTTCCAACTCAGATTAAAAGCCTCATTAAGTATAAATTGGCCATCAAATTTATCTTTCAAATGAGCTTACAATGGGAAAGAGATTTATATTTGCATTTCATAAAGAAGGAGGAGCTATCATGGGCCTCTGTTCTCAGGCTTAATGACGCCTCTAAATTTCATTTGTCTTAAATAAGCAGACTTTTAAATATCTCATTCCCCTTTAGTAAAGCCTTATTCTCACTCACTACAAGTAGCAGCAAAGTGCAGCTCGAATGTCAGAATTCATTGGGGCAATATTAACCCTTCTGTAAACATTTGCTCATGTTCACTTAGCAAAATCAAGAAAAAAGAACATGTATTCTAGAAAAATCCATCATACTGTTCTTCACATAGGAGCATAGTGTTTGGAACATTTTAACGGGTAACAGGGGTTCACTATTTAGGTTACCCATTTTCATCCATGAGCAAAGTATAGGCTAACCTGGGTACCTGGAAGTCCCCCAAACCTCATTTTGCCACTTACCTTACATTTTGTATCAGATAGTTTCCTAAGTAACATTTTGTGGTGTGTATCCTTCTCAGTGTCTCCCATATACTATTTTCTAGTGCCTAAACTAGAAAGCAGGTTTCAGATAATCCCTGTAAAAAGTCTCTGTCTCTGACACTGCTTATCACTAGCTACTTCCTTTCTTTCATTTCCTCTAGACTAAAGTAAGCAGACCCCGTGCTTGTTAGCAGAATCATTTCTAATCTGGTTGTGCTTCATTTTCTCTGTGTTCCATTGCAAGGCTTTTAACGCAGCTGCTTCCCCCTGCAAAAGAAAAGAAAAACCATGCATCAGTAATATCAGGCAGTATCTTGCTGAAATGAGAATGAGAACCCACAGAGATGTGCTCAGATTCACTGACCTCCAGGAAAGAAAGGAAATGGAGTTTGGTTTGCAGAGTGTTGCAGGACAGTTGAGGTGAAGCTACACAAAGCCCATCTTGGACCATCTGGGGGCTCTTCTAACTCAGGGCCTACGTTCCTTCCCACCTCACCAGAGGCCTGCTTGCTGTGTACACATTCTGTCCCCCATTTCCCAACAGACTCAGTCAAGAGCTATACCATCAGCTGAAAAAACTACTCATATTTCCATTCCTGAGAATCTAGTTAGTTCTTTCATACTCTTTTATTTATTTGTCTGGTCAAACTAACATTCTTTATATTCTCTGGGTCTGGATTATTTCAAGAATTTCTTTTTAAATGCAAAGAGATTCTAATTTAATAGAGTTCAGGATCCCTCCTCAAAAATTACCTAGTTGTCAAAATAGGATCATGCTAAATACCATGTGGTACTTCAGATTCTACCCTGGGACAGAAAAGGGCCATCAGTAAGAAAGCCAGGAAAATCCAAAGACCCTAGTGAACAGTTGAGTATAGTACCAGTGAGTTTTGATGAAGGTACCATGATATGTAAGCAACCTACATAAAATGAAGCTAGATAAAGGTTGTAGAAACTACGTTATCCTGTAGCCTTTCCATAAATCTGAATTATTACAAAATGTTTTTAAGTTTTTGATAGTACAATAAGGCCAAAGCTTTGTAGATCTGGAATATTTAGTAATAAATGTGCCAAAAGTCAAACATATACTAGATTTTCCTACAGTGCTCTTGCTATAAACTCCACACACTCAGGAGTCACATAAACCTAGATTTTTCTGCTCTTTGTTTCTGTCTGGAAAACTGTGAGCAGTTAATCAATTCCTCTGAAGCTAGTTTTCTTGGGTGTCTAACTGGGATATTCATCACTGCCTTAAGAGACTGTCCTGAGAACTGCCACAGGGCCGGGCACATGTAAACTGTTAGCATCTTGCTTATACATAGTACCCGTCCGGAGTGCTACTTTGAGAAAAGTAGAATTTGGATTCCTGTTTTCACTTTATCCGTGTTTTCACTCCTTAAAATTAGTCTTTCTTTCCTTGGGGATATATGGGGTGATCTGGGTCTTGACTTTTCCTAAAAAGAAGATGGAAGAAAAGCAGCATGAGTAAGGGAGAATGTGAGTAAGGAGAATGTGAGTAAGGAGAATGTGAGTAAGGGAGAATGTGAGTAAGGAGAATGCGAGTAGGGAGAATGTGAGTAAGGGAGAATGCGAGTAAGGGAGAATGTGAGTAAGGAGAATGTGAGTAAGGAGAATGTGAGTAAGGAGAATGTGAGTAAGGAGAATGTGAGTAAGGAGAATGCGAGTAAGGAGAATGCGAGTAAGGATAATGTGAGTAAGGATAATGTGAGTAAGGAGAATGTGAGTAAGGAGAATGCGAGTAAGGAGAATGCGAGTAAGGAGAATGCGAGTAAGGGAGAATGCGAGTAAGGGAGAATGCGAGTAAGGGGAATGCGAGTAAGGGGAATGCGAGTAAGG